>OMNN01027533.1:44366-58071 GCA_900302755.1 Chromis chromis
TCAAGAAGAATAATGACCTACAGTTCAGTTGCATTGTAAATTGTATTGCATTGCAAAATACTACATATACATATACATATATATATACATATACATATATATATATCAGTTTTGAAAGACACATTTGTTCATATTTGTTCAAGAGAATAGATAAAAGAAACCACATTCCTCAGAAAATATGCAGAGAATCTGATTCGGGACTTTTATAGACCTATAAATCACTGCATTCAAATGAAAACCGAAGTTAATATGAAAGCTAGTCAACACTAATTTGAAAAATGTGCCACTTATCTAAACGTTCTGTTAGTTAAAATGACAGAAATGACAATCAGTTTAGATAATCAGTGAGAAATAGCTTGGACTGTTTTCCCTTTCGGTTTATTACACAATCAAGACACTTACTGGCTCAATGACAGCAGGTTCACCCTTCTCTCCTTTTTCTCCCAGGTAGCTGGGACCTCCACCCATCTATGGACATGAGACAGACCAGGTGAGTTTCCTCTGTACAATAATAAGCCAAGACGTTTACATGTAAAGACAGAGCATCAGCAGTTTGAAAGCCAAAAATGCCAAAATGTGAGACCAATGAGCAGCAGATGTCGTGCCTTATGCCCCGGGTGTCATCTCTTTTATAGAGGTTTTAAAACACAACAAAACCGCAACGAAAAGCTCCGAAAAGTACTGTCTATTGTTCTGCACGCTTTAAAAGATTTAGGTAGTTCTGAAGGCAAAAAGCAGCTTTTTTTTCTGCCTGATGGAAAAATGAACCTCCAGAAGCATTTTGCAAGAGGCTATAATTTAGAATTAGGGCCGACTTCTATTTATTAAGTGTCCTTAAAGCCAGGAACTGCAAAAAAGAAAAAAGGCCTGAACAGTGCACAAATGCAGAGGTTGTTACCTGACACTATCCATACAATGACTTCACATGAAAGGAATTCAAAAACTAACTTCAGCAGTGAGTCCAAAACCCACTAGATTGTACAGTTTAGCCTAAAGAGGAAACCGGTACTTAATGAGAAAGCCATAGAGAAGGGCTGTGATTGTAGAGTGGAGATCACTAATAGAGCTGTTCAGATTAATGCAAAGCAGACAGATCCAGAGCCAACATCCAGATAGAGACTGTGTCACTTCCTACCCCTGAGAATCTGGAACCCCAAGGCAAAGAAGAGGCCTGGAAACAAGCCATGATAGACACTGGCTCAGCTATTTCTCTCTGGTTTTAGATTTGGATCGAGATGGATTTTGAAAAAAAAAAAAAAAAAGACTTTTTGCAAAGACTTTGTTGGTCACCATGTAATCCAAACAGATTAGTGGTGGGATAACCAGGGTGAGGCATGTCTTTGAAAAACTGCAGAGGTCACCGGGATCAAGAGGTTATAGAGGGCGTGCCTGTGCTGACAGCTGGGTCGACATCTGTTTATCTGTGGAGGATAAGGTGTGTGTTTGTGCTTGCTTGTGTATGTGTGTTTTGCGCTTGTTTATGCAGAATTCTTGGAGCTAAAACCATCAGAAACAACAAACAGGGCACCGCATACACCCCATCAAAGAAATGTCACCAGCATCTTCTCCATCTTTCCACATTCCTGAACACCACCTCCGTCCTCTCCCCCCACCAACAGTCCTAACCACTGCACCACTTACACTCTCTCTGATGTCTGTCTCCGCTGGAACGCCAGGACCAAACTCTTCTTCATAGGTTTCAGGTGTAGGCTTGGCGTCCGTGGGGTTGTAATCACCATAATCACCATAGTCATATGGTTTCTCTACAAACTCTTTGTTGTCATATTCCTTCAGGTCATATTCCTTAAACTCATACACGTCAGTGGCAGGATCCACCTTCTCCTTGGGGTCAACTGGGGCAGCAGTTTCCACAGGAACAGTGGGGTCCACCCCAACCTGTTCCACACCGGTGATGTAATCATCCACTATTTCCCCCTCGTAACTCTGGGATCAATCCAGGCATCACAAACATGGGGCAGGGGTTTTCAGATGGGAGGGAACATTGAGATTTGATTAGTGCAATGTTACCATGTGAACATCTTCAGTGATTCACATGTGTTGTTATAGTTGTGTTTTACAGTCAAAGCATTAGTATTTAGCGCTGTGTTTAAGCAACACCAACTATGTGAAACTTCTCTAAGCTTCACATAGTTGTGAACACATCCATGTGTCTTATTTGGGACAGTATCCAAAACACCACATATGTGAGAATCCACATATGTTTTGTTAATATGTAACAAACATTAACATCTATAATTGCATTTTATATCATTATTTGTTTATTAATTTATTCTTAATTTATTCTTCTTCTTAAAAGCAAATACTGTAAAAAATACAGTATGAAGAATGAGTTTAAATACTTTCATTTCAGTCAAAAAGCCAAATGCAAATGTTTACACACAAACATCTTTAAGAGCTGCTAAAGACCCAATGAAGTGAAAATCTGTAACGTTTAAAAAGAAAAGAAAATCCTTATCCGCGCAAAATCTGCGGCAAAAAGTGACTGTACAGGAACAATTGTCCTTGGATTTACAAGCATTGCTTGGTAGAAAATGTCAATCAGTGTCACAATAAGTTGTGTACAATATCATCTTGTTTAATTCACTTTAAGTTCAGGACACTACAACAACACATAAAAGTAAAATTCACTTCATGGGATCTTATCATGGTGCAAGGCATAGTAGGCAGAATTATTAGAGGTTAAACATTCTGTAAGAGTGCTTCAATGTCCAGAAAGGTAATCAATCAGGCGTAACTTCCAGATTTACCAACACAAGACTTGAATTCTCAACTATTAACCCTCTAGTCCCCATTCTTTAGCCCAATGGCCCAACACTTGCAAAAATCTCAGTATATAATATGGGATATCACAGATCTAAATATGTACTTACACAACTGGGCAACAAACTATAAAGAATTAAATAAATCTAGGTGGCATAGTCTTAATATTGCCAATTTGGAGGGTTCAGCCAACTACTGACAACCCAAGACAACAGTGCACGTTTAGCAGGAGCATCAACCAATAGTAATTTGTAAATTGTCTATGGGCTATATGTCATTGTCTAACATGTGGTCCAATGCATAACAGACCTCAGTAATCAGACAGATGTTCCAGCATGGGACAGCATATGTGTAGTTTCCTTAGTTAGCCTTGTCCTGTCATTTTGAATGGATGCAATGTCTCAAGCTAACTGAAGCTGTATTATCCACCTCAAGATACATCACGATGCAATCAGCTGGCAGAGCACACAGTCGTATTGTTTTAGTTGAATCTCCAAATGTTCCTCATTATCTTGTGCTTTATGTGATAGTTCAGCACAAATTAAGACAGGACCTGCCAAATTGAGAGTGAGGCATGGACATAGGGGATGCGTCTGTCTGCTGATTTTCCATTGATTTCATCGGTCATGGTTCGTTTATTGACAAGTTTTCCTGCTTTAGTTTTTTCCAAACTTTTGTTTGATGGAGGCGGTTTCTCATGAAAATCAAGGGGTGGCGTGAGCTATTTGATGTTAGTGGGGCCTCGTTGGGTTTCAACCACCAAAGACGGTCATAAAAATATGTTTTGTTGCTGGTGATGCCATTTCATTTTAAACCATTAAACCAGTCATTTAAAAAATAGAAATCCGGATATTCAATTCTAAGCAAGTAAAACATAGAGAATTTTCCATGACAATAAAAAGTGTATCCCACGGGGCAAAAGTAACCCACTATTTCTGTGGTCAAAACCTTTTGATTTCACAAAAACCCTGAACACAACAAATGCTAAATGAAAGTACCTAATGAGGTTATCAACCAATTATTTGCAGCTGCAACCAAGTTTTCCTAGAAATTGGTTATAGTCTCCAGAATTTTTCAGTTACCACAAGGTCTCATGATCATTCCAAAGCTCCTTAACAAAATCTGCTGAGTGCTCCTTGCTATGTATAAAAGAGCACAGCACAATGGACATTTTCCAGACCTTGTATTAAGTCTTGTGACAGGACAATATGAATATTCCATATGTGGCATACGGGTAACCAGAAATATTGAATGCATCTGTGCATTCACTTACTGCTGTAGAAGTAATCAACCACAATTATACCATAAACTGCTTTGTAATTTTATGATTATATAGCTCTAAGGGCATTCCCTGCAGCTGATGTTGTTACTTGGTTCATATCACAGAGAAAATGTAGCTTTTGATCTTCTTAAAAAATATGCAAGTACCTGGCCTTGTCCTGCAGTCTCAGTGGGAGTTTCAGGCTGACTTCCGTCCACTGTGGTATAGTCATACTCACCCGTGTAGAAGTCTCCACCCACATTTGTCTGAAACCAGAGCAAGAACAACACAAAGACAATTTGGTAAACTGCAGTTGTTTATTCTGTGTACAGCACATCCTTCCACAGCATTGGTATCACTTGGGAGGTTAGGGTAATATTATTATCCTTAATACATCTGGGGTGACTTATTGTTCTAGAAGTCGATGTATTTAGGATATATATCAAACACAACAGCAAAAGTAAAGTAAATAGAAATGCCAGTAAAACAATAAGCCATGTAGTCATGACACAAGATCAACAGTGAAAGAGGGGACAAGAGAAAGACAATGACTAACAATATATATGTTATTCATGGAAACAACCATGACAACTGTGTTAGTGAAGTGTTACCTCAGTCTTGGCTCCTTCATTTGGGGGAGCGTCAGTGGTTACCTCTCCTTCACTGTAGTCATAGAACTCACCATAGTCATAGTTAGTGTACTGCAACAAAAAAGCCATGGGGGCGATCGATTAATTAGTGCATTCATGTAAATAAGGCAGCACAATGCCTAAAAGGCATACTGTACACTATTTACATGGCATATCAGAGCTAATGCTTATGTTTAAACCTCAAATTTAAACCATATAATCAGGAAAATATTTTGTGTCATCATGCTATTTTGGAAATACCATGATCTAATGACATATGGAAAAGAGTTCACATCCATATTCAAAAAGGTTATCGTTTTGCATATGGATGAATGCATCATTCCTTGATGCTTTCCCTTTTCTGAAACTCCCCAAGCTTCACAAGGGAGACGTTCATGTCTGTGACCAAGCAAACAGCAATTAAGATTCTTGTTTGCTTCTGACAGGATGTTAGAGGGTTAATGCAATGCCAGTGAAAACTTATCTGCCTCTGCTGCTTAATTCGTGGCCCGCGGCTTTCATTAATGGGGCTTTAAAACAGAAAACTCAAGCTGTCTTGAGTCACTGCATGTTGGTAAATAATGTGGAGCATACAGAATACAGTAGCAGGGGGTAAAACCACCATTGTGATGCACCAGTTCTGTTAAAAGTGATGAACTGATCAAAACACTGTCTATGGAAAAACTATATCTTTTGAAAATATGATTTGACCTCCAGACATTCCACTGAGTTCCAATGTGGTCTGTTATGTTGCTGTTTACATTTGCTATTTACAATTGGGATTTCATTCAACATGATCCACCAGACAGGAAACATCATATAAAACACCATGTGATGGCTGACTGTGCTGGTATGTTATTCAGGAAATGTAGTTTATCACTTTCTTCACCGGAGTTAGATCAGAAAATGGATACTAGTCTTGTATCTTGCCATTAAATATGAAGCTAAAGCCAGGAGGCAGTTAGCTTAGCTTAGCATAAAGACTAAAAGCAGAGGGAAACAGCGAAGCGGGCTACCTCCAAAGTAAATAAATAGGACGACCCATCTCTAAAACTAACAAATTAACACTTTTCATGTTGCTTATTTAAAGTGTAAGATGTAAAAAATAAAAAATTAAGACCATGCAAAGCTAAGCTAACCATCTTGTGGCTTCCGGTTCATCTTTACAGGTACAGACATGAGAGTTCTACTGATCTTCTCATCTAACTCTCAACAAAAAATACAATGTGCATTATGTGTTAAACTACTCCTTTAACTGACTAATGTTGAGGGCCTTTATTGGCAAACTTCCCAAAATCCACATGATATTATTCAATTTAGTCACTTTGGTCCTTTGTAAGAAAACTTTTAGTTTTCCTAACGCTGTCAAAACAGAGGCGAGGTAGATTAAGTTAACAGACCAGCCCCTGATATGCAATACTCTATCAGCGCAGGGATAAATATTAGTCCCTGGACAACTGCTAAGCTCATAAAAATAATACAAGCTCCACCGCTTGCTGCAATGCTGGCCTGGTCTCTGTTCAGCAGCCCAGAGAGAGAGAGAGAGAGGTCACAGAAGAGAGCAGTCCTGGCCAGACCAACCAGACTGACGGAGCGAAGGAGAGGGTCAGAGAAAAATACAGAGAGAGACGGAGAACGAAGGAAGATTTATAAAGATTTATGGTGTTGAAGGGCTTGGCTGGGCTGAAGGCCTTCACCACAGACTTGGATGAAAGATGTAAATACTGAAGTGCACTCATGAGAAAAAAGCTCCCTCTTCCTCCTCTAAAACCAGCTGCAGACATGGGACTGGTGACAGAAGAAGTGGCATGGCTCAGCTAAGGAGTGTCTTCAGAGGCTATGGTCCCCCCACATTTGAGGAGTTGTGGAATTGTAAAGGTTTAGCTTAAAAATACAGAGGGACAGAAAAAAAAACCCTGTGCTTTGAGATTTGACCTTTGACAACAGTGATTTGTCCTGTTCTTTCGCTGTGCAGGAGTAAATTATGTTAAATTACTGAGCTGGAATGTCAGAAGAACATTCCTGTTATAACTGTAGAGAAACCAACAATGAGCAAACCAGATTTACAATGTTCTTGAAACAAAACTGCTCCCTGCTGTCTATTTAGAATTGACAAGCTCCTTGTGTTGGCACTGAAAAGAAACTTGATGATGAAACAATATTTTCCAGGACTGGTACCTACTGTACAGCCAATATTTTTGAATAGGGAACCAGCTCCTGATTTTTTCTTAAAACAGGGATCTAAAGTCTACTTTTCCAGGTACTGGAAATCTAGATGGGGAAGGAAAAGCTTATATTTCCCTGGGAGTCTGGGCAGAGCCTGCAGAACTCGTTAGTGATATAAATCACGGGGCCACTCCAAAGTGGGCTCAGACTTTGTGGCAGGGAAAAAACAAAAGTTTCCAGTCTGAGCTCATCAGTTATTTAGTGAAATACTGACGGAAAATGTCAGCCAGCAGAAAGGCTTGAACTAGCAAAAATAACAAAAAAATGAAGATGAAAAAAGAAAAGTGTAGCCCTAACACAAAGCACTGTATTTCAATTAAGAGATTGGCCATGGAAGCAACAAGTGATGTTTTGCAGCCAGAGGCAATAAAACTTGTATTTTGATATGTGAGCACGTTACAGCTAGTAAAACACAGAGCATAGAAAGAGACAGATTGAAGTTGGCATAGAACCTTATACAAATCCCTCTCTCTTTCTGAGTACTTCTGCCTGGAAGAATGTTTGTAAAACTGTTAATGTAATTTGTCGAAAAAATGTTGTGCTTGTTTATTTCTGGGAGAATGAAAAAGGCCTGGATTGAACCAAGGCAAATACTCAAAATGGAATTTGGGAAACAGGGAAACACAATACGTTTATGTGGCTGATCTGGAATAATGCATACCAACCAACTTTTAACCCTGAGCCTGGAAATGTCACTTTTTTCACTTTACTCACTCCACAGACCTCCTCAGTCATCACTTTAAGGTGAAACTATTTAATTTCGACTAAGAAACTGAAAACTTCCTAGGTTACACTGTACCTCAGTTTGGTACTTTGCATCCTGCTATGGTACCACGCAGAAGGCCGAGGCTACAGAGCTACCTGTTGCTGGGAGTTTTGACAGTGCCTTCATCTACTGCCACCACAATTAGACAATCATATATATATACAGTATATATATATTATTTGTCATTGATTTGGGGCACTTGAAGTTTACATATATTACACAGGAGTTGAAACAGAAAGGCTAAAAGAGCTGATCTGGAGGTTGTTCCTGTAAACATACACAGCGTCTTGCACCTGCCCAGTCGAAAGTTGCCTGACAATACCAGATGAACACTGATTGTGTGGGGCCTCCTAGTGACTCAGAATGTGCTGTATATAATAGCAAGAATCTTTAACTTTTCACGTGGAATAAAAACATAAATGAGCTGTAAAAGAGAACAAACCTCTTCTTCTAATCAGTATAACATTCTCCAGTCTGTTCAATAATTCCTCTGAATAAAATTGAAATTTTAAATTTCAGTTTGACTCTTAAGTCCCCTTATCTTTCATATTGATCCACTTCATTTTCATCCATCCAAGCCTCCCATTTAAACCTGTTACTTCTCATTCTGCTTCCTAGCTTTTACTAAAAACATCCAAGTCTGAAGGCCTCTTACTTTCCTGCAGTCATGCTCCCAAAATGTCAAACTCCAACTCCCATATTTGCTCCTTCCCTGTTTTCCTCCTTTATTCCCTCACTACAAATATTCCTCCCTCCCTGCCTCTCCCCAATCCAGCCATGTGTAAAATCCTCCTCACTTCTTCCTCCTCTCTTCCTTCATCCCTCCCTCTAAATAACTACTACTCCCATCTGATCCCTACTCCTAAATTCAGTGTCCCCGCCCCCCCTTGCACAGACTGACCTCGTCCTCAGGTTCCTGGGCCTGGGGGGTGTCATGATGGTTAGGGGTTTCACAGTCAGGGCTGTAGTGTTCACAGTAGTCATATGCTGCCCTGGGGTCTGCCACTATCAGCAGCTGTTGGATGTCGCCCTGGAAGGAGAGAAGAAGTGTGTCAGCAGAAGTTAAGTCAACATTCTTTTACAGACTACAAGGTCACAAAACAGAAAGTACTTTTCTCGACTGCAAATTCCCACGTCAGAGTTTTCTTTCTTAATTTACATTTCCATAATAGGGCAATCTGAGAAATGAGGTTTTCCCAGTTTGGTTTGGCAAATGGCTCCAATAGCCAGGATCTTCAGTTGCTACTGAGGAGAGGCTAGTCAGTGGCAAAAAAAGAGCTAAACATACATCTTCCAGTTGCAGCTGGGAACGAAACACTATGAGTTGCTTGATTCAAAATCAAGTCCATTGTTTGAAAGCGCATTGTTGGGTGTCGGAGCCAAATCATCAGCTTCCAACCACTGATAGAAACACGTGATTGGACATGATTGCAAATGTTCCAGAGGGATTGTAGTTAGATTTTCTCCATACATTTTGTTAGAGGCTTTGACCTTTGACTGTTTAATCACAGAAATTGACAATTGTGTGACATTTTCTTGTACTTACAGTTCAACTGTCAATCACCTAAAGGTGTTAATGGAAAAAAATGAGCGTGACTTTTACTTCAAAATAATTTCTTACTATCTTTCACTCAGAAAGTCTTTTCCACCACTCACTCACTCTGTCCATTTCTTGTTTCTTTCATGGTTACGAATTGAAACCAAATGTTAATACCCATGAAGTATGCACTTACTACTCCTTGCTTCATTGCCCCAGCTTTGCACCAGCATGGTGATAATAAAATGTGACAATAAAACAACAAGGCAGATGTTGTACAGTACCAGAGGCAGGAGTCTCTTGACTATTAATTACATATAACTTTATGGGATGAATCAAGGCTTTAGGGGAGTCTGTAAGCTTTTAAAAAGAACTATTGTACAGTTCCCCTCACTCAGCCATTAGGGACGGCAAGTCCCCTTACACAGCAGATAAATAAGCAAGGTCTGTACTTATCTGAGGCCGTCTGTTTTTCATGAGCCTTTGGAAAAGGAAATTAGATCCCCGCTCCCAAGCCTTCCATCAGCCAAAGGCTCTTTTTCCATGATAGTCTCCTAAGGAATCTCTGAACCAGAAACTGCTATGCCACTGATCTGGAGAATGTTATCTATACCCATCAACCATATGAGCACCTCAGCTGACCTTTTTCAGAATCCACCTGGACTAAAAAACAATGAGGGCAAATAAACAGGAAAAATAACCTAAGAGCTGCATGAAGGTGAGGAGAGGTCACAATCAGGGTGGCCCCTAAAGAGGAAGCACAAACATGCAGGTTGCATTAAATTACAGGAGACGACATCTGTACAAGCTTAGATTTCTGGAACACATTAAACCCTCAGCGGCCTATGCTCCCATCATACATGACTGGTACATTTCAACAGTCTGCTGAAAAACCCAAACTACAACCAGAAGATATAAAGACATCTGACGTACTGATTAATGCAGAGCTATTCACTAAGCTTCAGTCCACCTACTGTTGTGAGCAGTTGTACTATTTAATCTATAATCAGGTCCCTTTAGCTATAATTCACTTCCAGATCCACCTTCTTGCAAGAAAATCCATACATATATTTTACAGGCATAAATCTTTACAGTGTAGAAGATCTTGGTGTGAAATGTAGATGATATTAGAAAGAGTTTTGCACACATAGGGTGGTAGGATAGTTCACCTGGTACCTGCTGAATTGAACTACGACGACCAACAGGTCTTACATTATGACTGCACTACAACTATTGCATGCCGTCCTTTTTCATAATTTAGAACAAATGGAGCCAAAGTCAAAGCACCAGTCTCTTCGTGTCACCCTATGTGCAAGGACAGCAACTTTTCAGTCTCAGTCTTTCTCACTCTTTTTATTTTAAGCTAAATTTGTGTGCATTTGCAAGGAAAATAAAAGCTACTGCAGAAAGCAACAACATTTTCACTATAAAAAAAAAAGAAAATATGCATCCATAAACGTCATCCAAAGCATCAAGAGACCACACACTGGGCCCATTTATTAAACCAGACACTGATTCAATCACTCCCACACTCCCTGATCAGCTCCTCATCCCCTGCCCCTCCTCTACTTAGCATATTTCTCGTCTGCATCTCTGTGCTTTTGTTGATGTTATTGTCTATGTTGTATTGCACATCTCTCTGGCATGTGTTGGGGTTTCTGCTTGGAATTGCAGGAATGATCTACAACAATGCCCTGGATTTGCTCAGAGTTGGCAGAGACACAATGGGGTAAATCATCTGTCTAGGCTACACTACAATCAATCCATTAATGGGTCTTTGTGCACTGTGTATGTGTGTGTGTGTGTGTACAATACAAGACGCCTCAACACATGTTAACTTTCATCTCACACTGTAACAACAACCATTCGTCTGAGAAGAGCACGTGAAAGACTCTGATCAAAGAAAAGTAAAGTCTGGACGATTATATTTTACCCACAGGCAAACCATTTGCTTTTAAGAAAACAAAAAATAAACACAAGACTATTTCAAATATACACACACCACTGGGTTCTCCTCAAGTGTGCTCATTTCATTTGGGATTTTTCCCTAAGAGGTTTAACAGCAATAAGATACTGCTGGATTGTCTTTGGGCTATGTGACCGCATTGCCCACTGTGAGAAGGATTCCTCTTGACTCATAACTCTGACCCACAAGGAGCAGACATTACTGTACTAACAGACTGATAAACAACTAATAGCGGGCAGCGTTACAAGTCCTCAACAGACCATAACATCTCTCCAATACAAGCTTTTGATTGCCACTCAGAGGTTTACAGATATGGGGGGGATTGTGATGAGGCGAGGACTTGACATCTGATTACAAACATACATGACTTCCTCTACCAACATTAGACACATGGCTGACCTCAAAAATGAAGACATGACTTTGATTAGATGCACATCGCTCCTGATGGCGTCAGATCAGAGATGATAGGAGGTGTCAGGGTTTCCTGCCTTCATTTGGAAGCATAAACAAAGATGTAGTTTGTTTTGGACTCCCCTGAAATTAAGACCATACTTGATTTAGAAACTTCATCAACATCAGAATGTAGATTTCTGGAGGACACAGTGTTGATTTTTTATTTTTTTTCAAACCTTATGAGCAGAAATTCTTCTCAGACTGCTTCTTTTGCTGGGGTTGGCTAGAATTCCCTCTACTCTAAACATGGTTTTGAGATTGTTGTTCTTTGTTCCCTATCTACTGTGTGTACCCGCCCTCAGGCGTTAACAAAGTTGTACTAAACTGAACTGAATTATTTTGGGCTGTACACAGACAAGAGGAAATGTGAATTGGGAGCATTAAAATATGCAGCAGTAGTTTTACATTTGGTACAAATTCAAGGGACACACCTGCAGTTCTCTACATAAATCCCCACATCTCTGTACCTAAAGGAGACTTGCTAGATCATGAGGAAGAACAAAGTAGAATAAACTGCAATTTAATAAAAACTGTTAATATCAGCCGAAATACAAACTTATTTGTTTGACTTGATGTCAGAATTAAAATGGCCTTAAACAGACTTGAATGTAGCCAAATGCATCCACACAATAACTAAGTACACTGTTAAAAACGAAAACTTGAAATTGCTCACCTTACAATGATTTTGAAGTAAGTTGAACAAAAAATATTAAATTGTAGTGCAAACAATGGAATATTAATTATTTCAACTAACATTATCAAGTTTGTTGTGAAAGGTTGGCCTTATTACATATCATGTGGTGTAAAAACTCAAAATGCCTTGTTGGACCAGAGCCTACACTTATTGAGGCCCGGGTCAAGTATGTGCGCAAAACTGCGCATGCTTCCCCAAAAGTATAGGGTCTCCTGAACAACTTTGTAGGGAATTTAAGCCACCATTTCCAGTCATCACGTGACAAGCCTGTGCATGTTGCAATGCATTATGGGATTTGGGGGTTCTTAATGTTGTTGCCAGCACCATGAGTGAGAAGGGTAGGGTTTATGGCTACCTGCAATGTTCTTGTGTTGCTCGAGTTGTTCATGGGTATCAAAATAAAAGCGTAGTGTGCAGAAAAAGACAAAAGTCCTGACTCAAGTGTCTTTTTTTCATGCCGCTTGCTACAACATGTTAACTTTATGTTCAGAAATGAACTTAATTCTGAGTGCTGCCGATATGCAAACCTGCACTGTGACATACACTGTAAAAATGAAAAAGTAATAAAAACTCAGAATTTGAAGTTTTTATCAATACAAAACTTAATTTCTACAAACAAATGATAATTTGTTGGAACAACTGTTGGGGAGTTTTCTTCAAAACTTAATAATTTGAGTTGGCCACAAAACTAAAAAAAACCAACTAAAATCTAGTGCAGTAAGTTGCCTTGAAATATTGAGTTTTCCTAACTTTTTAAATTTTTACAGTGTATTAGTCAGCTGACTGATTGGTCAATCACAGGGAAGTGAATCCACAAATGACCAATCATTTCAATCCTTTCTAGCAAAAATGCCCAACATTCTCTTGTTTTCTTTTATATCATTGTAGATTGGACATCTTTGGTTTGTAGGCTGCTGAATGGACCAAAAATGATTCCATCTTGCAGGCCTACCCTACAATATACACAAATGATGCATGGCTGAAAACCAACATGTAATTACAAAGTTGAAAGGTTATTGTCTGTGGCCAGGTGTAGCAGGTCACTCTGCTTTCAGGAACAGCTGGAGGATATTAATACACCTGGAAAACACATTCGGAAATGTCTCTAAAGCATCTGCAGTTTGACCCAGTAAAACACAAATAAACACATGCAGAGGATAGAGAAAAAGGAGTGCCCCAATCACCAATTATATGTTTGTATGGTGTATATTGACATCTTGTCTTTCCTAAGACATCATTGGGGTTACTCAGGATAATCCACAGGCCTTGTAGCCTTGTTTAATCCCCTGCACTACTTTGTACTAAAGAAGAAACTCTAATAAAACCATTAACAGTCTCTCTGTGGCCTGTCTGTGTGACCGAACCTTCAGGGGCACCATCAAGGCACACCAT
>OMNN01027533.1:58091-70620 GCA_900302755.1 Chromis chromis
GCTTTCTAACTTCAACAGTTTCATAGCTGTTGCTCTTGCAGATGTTTTAGATTTTAAAATAGATACTCTGTAAAATAAATCATTTTCTGTAGCCATAATTTACTGCACTATTTTCTTTACTTTACCTCTTGCACACACCTCTGAACAATCTTGACACAACAAACCTACTTTTCCAGACTCTGGGAGGAGAGCACATCTTGAAAGATCCAAAAAACAGATGGAATTTCAAAACTGTACAAGGACAACAATTAACCAAGGAGCACAGAGGAAGAAAAAATGTATAATACTCTCCAGATTTCTCCCAGTGTTTTATCAAATGCAGCCTTTGTGGTCAGCACAGGGATAAAGTTTCTTTTCAAGCACTGGGGGCATACAAATATCTTGCACCCTTCGAATATTAAAACATTCCGCCTGCCAGTAGCTCACAAAGCTGTTGAACTGTTTGAACCATCTGCTTGCTTGTCTGCCTGCCATTCTTCACTTCTCTTTTCGTCGTATCTTTTTCCTCACGCTGCTCTTTTCCGTCAGCGAAATCTTTTAAAAAACTTCCTTCGGTCCATTACTTCTTGGCTGTGCTGAGACCGTGTAGTGAGGGTCAAAGCGCAAGGGGCAAGACGGTCGGATAAACAAAGGCTAGTTCATAGTGAGAGGTGTTAAAGACCGTATTTAAAAGGCTGTTGCAGAAATACATGTTGAAAATATCACATAAGCACTGACTGGTGACATGAACAGTAACACTAAATCTGAATATTCCTCTTTCACAACCCTAAGTGAAGCATTTTGTGACGGGTACTGGAGGTTGAAAGTGAGTGAAGCAGATGAGAAACAGTCATGGCGTTCCTCTTCCTGCCAGCTCAACCATAAACAATGATTCACTTTAAGTCTGAGAGCCTTCAGACCCTCGTTAGACTCCTCTGCCAAAGACTGTCCTGCTTGAGGGACAGCATTTTGGAATGTTCTTCTACGCAGTTATGACAGACACATAAACAAACTATCTTCACCTCTCTCTCTCTCCAGCTCTCCTCCTCCCAGACACACACTATTATTATTGCATACATGTAAATGACGGCACACATGTAAACAGATGGGCTGACATTCAGCACAAACAAAGAATCCCACCCAATCCTTTAAAGCCTGAAAAAATGGATATGCATTAAAATGAGAAGAGGAGATGATTCCACTTCAAATATCTTGTGGGTTTTATTTCAAAGAAGAAGAAAGAGCAAAAAAAAAAAAAAAAAGGCACTTGGAGACCCGGTCGGCGAGCATATCTCCTAAACAGCTGTGCAATCCCAGCCAAGACTAAGCACACACTGCTCATATTTTCCCCTCGCCTTCACTCTTCCCTGTGCTTCCAGCTTTGACACCTGCTTATGCAATCTACTGCAGTAAGGTAGCCATGTGCTCACAGCTCAAAGAAGCTTTTAGAGAAACACTTTATCCCCATCCTCAGTAATTAAAATGACGCTTGGCACGCACAACAGCCACAATTTCTACATCACTTAGGTCCAAGATTATTTCTAATAACTATATATCAACAAACCTGTTTACTCATTGGAGGACAAGCTAGAGAAAAAGTCTCTACGTTTTTACCAAGTTAGGTTTAGGTATAGGCAAAAAACTGAAGTTCAAAGATGACAGTAGTTAGGTAAGGTTTGCTAGAGGGTGAGAACTGACAAAAGACCTATGTCTATGACCTAACAGAAATGCTGCTCATTGAGCAGATTTACACTACTCTGATAGAGTTTAAAAGCTTTTAGAGTTTTATTGAGTGGAGAGCTAAAGCTAGAATGTGGTTGGCCTAGCCTAACATAGGAGAAATAGCAGGCCTGGCTTCCTGCAAAGTTAAAAAACACTTTTAGCACTTCCAAAGGTTTAAATTCAAACACAAACAGTCATGTAAAATGACTCAGGGGGAGAAATGTTCTGTAGGTACTGGTTGTTAATGAACAGATTATTCATTTGCACTAAGGTCCAGTGACTTCAAGAAGTTACTATTGTCATTTTTGCACTTCTGTTTTTGTACAAATTAACCAACATTTTTGCAAGAAGTGAGCTTCAGTGACTGTAGTAGGCATGTTTTGACTCTTAGAGGGGGCTCAGAAAAACTGGTCTCCCCTACTTTCAGCCTTCATGTTAAACTAAGCTGATTGCTTGATGGACATACATGACATCCCAAAATGTCAAGCTTTTATTTTAATCTTGAGAGCAGCTGTCAATATGTCTTCTCCAGCAGCTACACAGTGAAGCTGGATGAAATCAAAAGGAATTAAACATTTTAGATTTAAAAAAAAAAAACAATTTGAATGCATCTCTATCAGATTTAGATATGAATGCACTTTTATTCATACAAGGCCCTGAACGAAATGGTCTCAGCAGAGACGTTTTAAATGTCCACAATGCTTTTGTTGAGATAATACTGCCAGTAGAGTTTCAAAAGTTTCCATAGCCTTCGAGGGAATTGTATTGTTGTATACCTACAACAGCTGTATATTTAGAATGGATGCCAAAGTATAATCCAATAAGCAAACCCTAAACCAAACACATGGCTCACATCTACTTGCAAACCTGTCCTTTGCTATAGGAATCTACAGTAATTAACCACCACTTCTGCAGCCAGGAAGATTTTTTGCTATTAACAGTGCAGCTTGTCCACAAGTAGCCATTTTGCAATCAACAAATCTAAGGTTATTAAACATGAAGTGGAAATAATTGCAGCTTACGATATCGCTGCAGTTCTAGCTGGGCTACCACAGCATTGCTATTGTGTGATACACTGATTAAAACCACCTTGCAATGTGCAAAGAGTCTAAACTCTTGGAACAAAAGGAATCACTTTCTCTTCTCTGGGTTTTAGGAGCGCAAAACAAATTACTCTGTAATTTAATACCATTTAGTGTAATATATGTTCAAACAAAGAGCACTCACAAAAGCCAAATGGCTGCTCTTAAAACAGGTTTAAAAATAGAGAAGGCTTGCTGAAAATGCAAAGTCTACTTTTATCCTCTTCAATCTTAATTATCTTAATTACAGTACTAACACTAATCACTGTGGCGTTCACTCCAACGTTCCTAATGCTATAAAGCTCATTTAATTTACTATAGTAGATGTGATATGTTCAAAAATAAAGCTGTAAATCATACTGACTCACTTTATCACGTGTTCTAATTGTCTGTATGCTTAACCTCCATATCTGCTTGCCAAGAACAGTCAAAAGAAGCGGCATGATATTTTCAAGTGGCTTCATTGTGGAAATTCATCTCTGACCTGGAGGCAAACCTTCTGCAGGCTGTTTTACTTAGTAACATTCCAAATGCTGACATCAAAGAGAGGCTATTGTCTTCTCTGCCACCATTCAGCTCACATTTTCCACTGAGCACAGGGCTACCTGTGCTAAAGTTGGTAGCTATGACCTACATCTAATAACTACCAGATCAGGAGTGAACTCTGGTTTTGTCTGATAGTGACAGTTATTGAGTGAGTAATAGGAAATCTTCTCACAAATAGTGGCAAAATGCATGCATCTTAAATAACTCACTGTCTTGTATCAGCAGATGAAGACAAACAGACTTCTGTCTGTCCTATTTCTAAGTATTCTAACAAACCCAAGCAGTGTTAAGAGAAAAAGAGCTCGCTGAACAACACACTGTGCATGTAGCTTTTTCACAGACATTGCCTATGTCGCTTGCCAAGTACACAAAGCCAATATTGTTATTCTGGCCAATAAAACTCACTCTTCACTATATGCACAAGTTAATGAAAGACACAATGTCTGCCCTTAAAGCATTTGGACTTAAAGTATTACAAACTAACACAGTCCCTTTTTACAATGGTAAATGAGATTCACTGAGAGTAAGGCCGTATGTTTTCAATTATATCCAAGCAAAACAACAATGGACAAATCACTTGCATGTAGGTACGTTTTCTACAGTTTCCTCATAACACAGTCACTTTCATCTAGTGGTGAATGTCCTCATCATATTTACCAATAGTGGAGATATTTAAGATATCTGAACACGGATACCAGTGCCAAAGGTATATTGAATTGAATCTTTCTAAACTTCAGGCTATAGACCTGTACCTCAATACCAGTATCAAATTCAAAAACCTGTTGAAGGTCATAATAGACATTAATACATTTTCCCCCAGAAAAACCTAAGAAAGCCTTAAAGCAGCAGTTCCACATTTTGGGAAATCTTCTTTAGACACTTTCTTTCAAACATGTGGATAAAAAGACTCATATTTGCATATTAAGTAAGAAGCTAGAGCCAGGAGGCGATTAGCCTAGCTTAGCATGAAGACTGGCGGGATGAAACAGCTAGCTTAGCCTTCTCTAAAGTTCACACCTACCAACACCTCTAAAGCTCTCTAATTAATATTATGTATCTTGTTAATTCAATCCAAACACAGGCAGAATTGTATAAACTGTAATAGTTTTTTCATGGATAGTTAGCTGCTTTGAAAATGCTGTAAAAAGTTCGAGGTGACCAGTACAATAATGACAGGCATCACACTAACCTCTGGTTCAGTACTCATCACACACTGACACAACAGACAACAGCGGTCTCATCTGTCTCTTTGCAAATAAAGAAAATAATTTCCCAAAATGTCATATCAGTCCAGTGAATGAATTCACACCACAACCATGACAACACAGACAGCTTTAGGCAGGTGACAAACGATTCCACATGGCCGTCTTACCTCAAAGACCTCCTCATCCAGGATTCTGGTGCCGAACACAGTAATGCCGTCTGTGCTGATGACGGCCTGGTCGCTTCTGGCAAGTGGCCTGGTCACCTTTTTCTTACAGTCCACAATGATGGTAACACTTTTCTTCTCCACGCTGATAGCTACACGATGCCATCTGCACAGCAAAGAAGGAGGTTAGACATGCAACGGAAAGCCTTTTCCATGTCCTATTTGAGAGAACTGCTGCAGTTAAAGGAAGTGTTTGATATTGTGGGAAATATGCTTATTCCTTTCCTTGTCTGGAGGATGGGAAAACTGATACCACTCTTGTATTTGTAAAATGAAAGCTACAGGCAGCAGCTGGTTAACCTGGCATAGGTTCAAAGACTGGAGGCACAAATAAATAGCTAGTCTAAGCCTGTCTGGAAGAAACCATACAATGTATATAAAAGAGGCCTCGACTTTGGCATTTGCCATCTTGCTCTTTTGAACTGGATATAATGAGCAAAGGACGGATCTGATTGAGAACTCAAAGACACAACACCACCCTAAAACACATCCTGAATTATTATCTATTTTCCTTTAAATGGGACTATAATTTATAAAACGAACATCAGTTTTAACATAATTATATTGAAGGTGTAATTTTTCCCGACCTTGTGGCGCCCCCTGGAGGCCACAGTGTCCTTAGCATTTGCCTATATTGCCTAATGGGCCAGCCGGCTCTGCCTTTTGGCACCCTCCCCAAAGCCGCTCTGCACCAAGTGGACACCTCATGCAGTGGAGGTGTACACAAAAGTAGTTTTGCTGGAACAAAGTGCTGCAACTCTCGGCATTAAAGCAAGTGTATTTTTGAACATGTTGGACTATTCCTTTGAATGTATATGGTTCTAACACCTTTGAGTATGCAGGTAAACATTTACTTTTGGTGATACAGCTTTGGTTTACTCATAAACACTGAGGGAGGTACATTTTCCTTGTGTCAAAACTACTACAAGCTACATATTTTGCAAAACTGTAACTGAAAGCAAATATTTTACTGTACATTTACACTGTAATGCTTTTTTCTCCTAACATTATTCATTAGAGACAAAAAAAACAACTCATGGAATAATTTCAAGGCCTTTCTGCTAGCATTCATGGAAATGATTGATGGCGACTCTTAACAGTGATTTTGAACAGCTTCATTGGACAGCTATGCATTCTATGAAGACTCTGCCCATTACTGCATATCACTGCACCGCTGCTGTCAATAAGTTAGAAACACAAACGCTGTCATAAATTGTTGCCAGTCATTTATTTGTCTGTACTGTCTGACTTGTTCCAAATGAAATATTAATGACAGAACAAACATGTGATGACAATAAACGGGCAGGATAGATGAGTTAAGCATGTTCTGAGTGCTTGAGAAAATACTTTAAGCAGATTGGTTTTGTTAAGCATAAAATATGACCTATAAATCTTGATAAAATGATCAAGATGAGCCTCATAATGTGCTGCTTTGTTTTTGAGCTGATCTCACAAGCTTCGCAACGAACTGACTGGAAATCGGTGAATTCATGTGATTACACAACGGGTCAAGAAAAAGCAAAAGGGACCAAAAAGTCACACACCCATATCTGACCTCCAGAGTGTTAAAGCTTTCTAGAGTCACTTACTTGCCGTCAGCAAGGTTGATGGAGCGGAACAGAGGGTACTCCTCCGGGGCAGGCTTGCCATTCTGGTCCTCATATAGGAATACGGGGGCACGGCCCACCTCCACACCCAGCTGCTGAATGCCTTTCTGGTTGTACACGGACAGCAGGAAGGACTGGAGGCCAGCTTTGGGCTTGATGGTAAACAGGATAGAGAAATCTTCTGGGAAACCTCCCCCTGAAGGTGGAACAACCAGCAGGCATGTAGGTAGGTATTTTATTGAAGACTAGCGGATATGTAGTTAAAAACAAATCATGGTAAATGAACAGGTTTTACAACATTGCTCTGTTTCAGGGTAATACAATTACACATGCGGAAACTGCAGTGTAACCACAGCCTTTTTAATTAAACTTAATGACATAACTCTCCAGGAGTGGTTTCCTCATTCCTGATCTAACTTCCTTCTTTAAGTTATATGAATACATTTTGTAAAAACACTAATTGTATCTGAGAGTTGATCTAGAACATTGATTAGAAAGCTTTAGAGTTGCTAGTAGACATTGTTTGAACCATTGGATACATCCAGGCAAGCTGGATC
This sequence comes from Chromis chromis, assembly GCA_900302755.1. Taxonomy (NCBI): domain Eukaryota; kingdom Metazoa; phylum Chordata; class Actinopteri; family Pomacentridae; genus Chromis; species Chromis chromis. The sequence continues at coordinate 65,014 of OMNN01027533.1, forward strand.
TAACTGGTTATGGGTCCTTCATATTCATGTACAGACACTAAAGTGTTATCAATCATCTCATACTTCTTCTGACTCTCAGTAAGAACACAAAGAAGCATCTTTCTCAAAAGGTTTAAGCCATACTGCCTTGAAAGCAGAGCTCCTCCACTTGTCTTTGATCACAACCTGAATGAAAAGTATTCTAATGGGAAGCATTATGCGCTAATGCAGACCCCCCTTTACCTTACACCCTGTCTTTTACACATCTTCTACCAATGTCATTAGAAGGGCATTTTTATTGTAGCGAGTAATGCTAAGTTTATTAGCTCTCTAACTTTCTCTTTTCACAATAAACCCCAGAGTCTAGACAACTGGGCCTGTAGCAGTATTTATTAAGGAAGCTGAAAGAGACCTTGGCATGTCCTGAAAGAAGTCAACAGTGGTGATGCAGCCACATTCATTTTACGAGGGATGTAAATACAACAACTCAAATAAATGTCATATTTCTAAAACCATAACAGCTTGGTTCAATGAAAAATGACTAATACTGATCAAATAAAAGTCCAATTATTCTGACTGAGGGCATTTTGACACTTTACTTCACGGCACCTCCAACACCTCACCCCTCAAGCCTAATTATATTCCCTAAATTTCCTTTAGAGAAAATGCAAGGTGTGCTGGCAGCTGAAGCCAAAAAATTACACACACCTACCTTCTAATACCTAAAACTACTGTTTTCTGCACTTTTTTGTTCTTTGAAATCCAGCCACATGCTGCACAGACTGGAACAATTTATTTCAAAACACTCAGGTCCTAATAAACCTCTCTACACTGTCTTGCCAAGTCACTTTTAAGTAAGTGAGCAATTTGTGGGCTTTTTGCATTTTGCCCCAGTAAGAAAGAACTGATGAGTTGGATTCGTATTTGATTATACATTATATACATGCTTAAGGTGTACCAGCATGTTTTTTTCCCCCATATTTCATCAACAACACTAGAAATTTACAAACAGCAAATCTACATCTGTCAATGGTTCATACGTCAAAGGTCTTATCCTCAGCAGTTACTTGCTGAATGTGGATCAGCTGATTTTTCTATCTCTGATTACACTTCCTCATGAAATAAGTATGGTTTTATTCCTCATAAACAGTCATGCAACAGACTTGGAGTCAGGCAATGCACATATAATATGAGAACTCTTCTAGACATATTGTGTACTTGAATCTGCTAACAATCAAACTTAGGAACAGACACTTAACTGGACAAGATCAGTCCACAGAACAGAATCAGACAGATTCCTCTTATCGACTTTCTGTAATAGGTTGTGGCTTTCCCCAAAATATCACATAACAATAACTAAATCTGGTGTTGCCCTCTTTACTTGCATCTTGAATTGACATGACATTTCATACACCACATGTTTAGTGACGCTCCTGGAGCCCACCATGACACTAGAGAAACTCATGAGGATCCTCTAGAAAGAATTGCAGAAAGTCTTCACTGCATCTTAGAAGACAGGTGTTTGTAGTGAAGAGTTTCATTAAAATGATTTTTTACCTCATTTTTTCATTGTTTCGTTGTGAAACAGAAATATCTTTAAGGTGGTTCAAGACACTCAAACAAAAGCATCAGTCACGCTTTCATTCAAACAATTATTTGTCTGAGGAGCTGTGCAAGCAGTGTGGCATCAGAGATGTCTGTCACTCTAATACTTTCGTCTAGAATATCTCAAATGTTAAGATACTTTGCTCATTTATGCTCCCCTGTGAATGAACTGTAACAAGCTTGGTGATCCCCTGACTTTTCATCCACTGTTGCTATCAGGTCTTTCAATTTATCCCGTCAAAACCCTATTATGTATACTATTGTATTTTATTCTAATCATTACACGTGCTTTATTTTAGCAATTGAACATTGCAATTGTGAGCATGATAGCATGTCCACATTAGCTCTCTGTCCTGCATAAAGGCAGGACAGCTTATTTTACAATGAGATTATGTAAGTGTTCCTGCACACAAGCTGCTTTTATGAGATTTTCTGCACAAATATGGCAGCAGCCTCCATCACTGAGATCCTTTATTTTCACAAAATGTGACTAAATTACATTTAGTCACCCTCAGAAAGTCACATAGGCAATAATGTAAAATGCTATCTCCTGAACAGCACAATGAGGAATCAGCAAGACTCACAAGCATTACAACTTTCTGCTATCTTCATATCTTTAGAATCTTATGCTTCCATATAAAGCATAAGATTCTAAGATGAGCTGGAATTACATTCACATTAATGACTGAGTTATTCTTCTGCTGTCTGGAAACACCTTAGAAAGCTTCCTGATTCAGTTTCAGTGTAAAATGCTGATAAACTGTGAGAGGAGTTTACCTGGGAAGAGCTGTTTGGTTGGAGCGCTGATCTGAACCTTTTTTCCCACTCGGTAAGCTATGTCAGGTTTGGATCCTCTGCGGACTGTGCAGAAGCCTGGTGTTTTCCGTACTCCTTCAGGAGAGCTCTGGAAGTCTAGCACCTTCAGTACATCCACTGGTTCCGCTGTGGAGGCAGAACAATGAATTGATTATAATATCAAACCATACATTGGCAACACAATTAAATAACATTTGCATGAGCTATTTGGAGAATTCAGTTGTCATATAGCTTTTTTGCAATAGCAGAGAAATGCTTTCTCTGGGGAGATCGTTTTTGGAATGATTAATTGTTATAAATAGATGGCAGTATGCACAAGTGGGCTAACCCACGTTTGGTCACAAAATGATGAAATCATTTAATGGTAACACAAAGATCCATTTTACGGCATTATTACAAAACAGCAAAATGTGGGTTAGCCCACTTGTAAAGGTGTTTGTGAAAACACAGCTCAAAGTTCAGATTGTTTGAAGTTTCTTCCTTGATGCTGCATTCATAGCAGTTAAAGATCACACGTGTAAGATAGTATTTCAAAGCCAACTCTTACAAGTCAAGTACATTTTCAGTCTGCTGGAAACACAGGTTTAGTGCATCATGTATGCAGAGAATGAACTGACTGCTAACACCAGATAGATGCATGTGCTGCTATGAATAAAGCTAACTAGTTTAATAAGATTAAACTAAACATAGTAATGCATACATATATAATTAAAGATAAATGAATATGATGCATGGCATTATGAAATCAAATGTTTTTTGTATTATTATTGTATATTTTGCATGTCATTTTAGAGGACCCTGGTGACTTAGTTTAGCAGTTAACAGAGAACGTAATCGGCCTGGCGTTTTGATGATAAATCAAAAATTACAACCATTACAGCCCGTGCCTGTTCAGGGACTGTTGGCCAGATCTGTCAGTTCAACCAGTTGTTCCTTTATGAGCTGCCTTGGCAGAGAAGCAGTAAAAATGTTAAGAACCATTCAGCAGACATAATTGCCCCCCTCCTCTCCTCCACCATTACCCCCACAGCCGAAAAGCCACAGCATCTATTGGATGATAAAACTCGTTGCTACTGATCACAGGGTCTGTTTCCCTGTTTCCCATTTCTTGTCTCTCCTGCTATTGTCCAACTCTTGCTTCACTCCAGTGTTTTTCTCTGTCCCCTAGTGTAGCTGTTTTTCTTCTTAAACCTCTTTCTCCAGTTCCTAGAGGCACAACCTCAGTTACGGTGTGATTATGGGAGGATTTAGGAAGCCTAATAGGGTAATTTTTAAGGCCGGTGTATAAACAGGAGTGTTTGACGTACAGTACAACGTCATTTAAGGTTTAACGCATGTCTGCCTGAGGCTGCACTAGCTTAAAAATACAGCCGGGACAGGTCATTAATTTAAGATCATTAAGAGTGTTGTTGTAGATCGAATAGTAAATGTACATATGGTAGTAAAATGTAGTGAAATGAGAAAGAAAGAGTTTTATTGCTTATGAATTCAAGTTTTCCTTTCTGAGAGGAAAATATGTTATGTCCTCTTTTAAAATGTGCTATAAATAAGCAGCCAGGGATCAAATTAAATTGATTACTTAATATCCATGTTAGTACACACTGAACTTGCTAATAGTAAGCTGGCATTCTCTCAATCTGTCTTTATGACATACACCACATGTTATAACAACTCTGTGTTCTTGTACTGCTGTGTATATGCACAGACTTTTGCTCTGCACATCAATTCTGCAGAAAATAAAATGACAAGCAAATAAACGTCCACTCCAAGCCAAACTTAGTTCACCCAAAGCATTAACAGCTACTTATTTAACTGTTGAAGAAACCACAGCAACAAAAACCAGCACAACTGTGTCCAGACATCACGTGACTCATGTGTCCTTTCACTGAGTCAAGAGGCATGGTGTGTCTTCTTCAAAGGCCCTGCAATGATCAACAATGTCTGAACGGTCAGCTTAGAAGAGAAAAGAAGGCCTTTAAGGGAAGGCAGATCACAGGCTTAAAGTCAAATCTCTCTTCCTAGAAATTTTTTTAGATTCATGTGTTTGATACCAGCAAAAAAAACTTTGTGGGAAAATGATTTCAAAGGATCAGACTAAAGCCTTTGTTAAGAAAATCTCCTCACTGCCCTTATAATATTGTATGAAACTCTATTAACCAGGAAGAAAGTTTGGTCAAGACGAAGACTAACCAAAATAGCATACGCTGGTGGTTACAGTTGTATATAAAGATACACAATTAAAACAAATAGTGTTATAAGTCTTTTCCACTCAGTGGAAGAATCATATGTTCTTTCTTTAAGGCAAAACACATAACCTTAATTGTGTTGGCCTACAGTTTACCATATGTTTCTGTGGGGCCTCTTCTCAAAATATTTCAACTTTAATCTACAGTAAATGCTAAAGGACCATTATTTTAACAATATTTCCCTTTGAGGAAGCACTGATTGTACAGTTCCTGTTCGTTTTCAGTGACCAGGAGGGGGTGATGGGTGGAGCTAGAAGTCCACATGCTGAAACCATTATGGCACTGGCACCACTCCCTATACCCCCCTAACTAAAACATACATGAGACTGAAGTGAGAAGGCCTCATCCCTGTAGCTGCTTCTCCTGTGACAAAAAAAATAACAGCTGAATCAAACCCTCTTGATTTGAGCACATGCTCAGGGGTCCTGTCTCAAGTCTTAGATCAGGTGAAGATGTCCAGAGCGGAAGGAGTGGAGTCAGTTATGCTGATCGAGATAATCTGATGCATCAGTTTATGGATTTGATTTGTTGAGAGTATAAGCATCAAGGAAGTTGCACTTCTAGAAAATCAAGCAAAGCAGAATGCCTTTTCTTTTGATTTCAGTCTCATAGTGATGTTTATCATCTGGGCGAGAGAGGCAGTGAAAAGACTTTATGACTGACACTGCACAAACAGCAATTCAACAGACAGACTGCCAGTCTGACCTCTGACTTGAACACAGACAGAATATAATACAAATGCGAGGCACCAAATGCCAGGTTTTAAACTTCACACAGAATGCCTCATAAAAAGGAAAATAGTCTGTGGCTCTTCTGAATATTGTCCCGAGTACAGAGCTACTGGTTGTTGAAAAAAAGAAAGCTTGGACTAAAGGTCTCTTTGTGAGTTTCAGAATGCCTTTCTGCATTACTGCATACCTCAAGGCCTCATATATTCCAGATGTGCTGAATTGGCCAGGAA
>OMNN01027534.1:4404-21350 GCA_900302755.1 Chromis chromis
GTTAGGTTCCTTCATGTATAAACAGACAAAACACAGGGTTGTCCTTAAAACGTGGCGGCAGTGGCTCAGGTGGTAGAGCGGGTTGTCCACTGATCGCAAGGTTGGCGGTTCAATTCCCGGCCCCTCCGCATGCCGAAGTGTCCTTGGGCAAGACACTGAACCACAAGTTGCTCCCAATGGCAGGCAGGCACCTTGCATGGAAGTCTGTTGCTATTGGTGCGTGAACGTGTGTATGAATGGGTGAAAAGAGAAACACATTGTAAAGCGCTTTGAGTACCACTAAGGTAGAAAGGCGCTATATAAGTGCAGACTATTTAAGTGCAGACCATATATATATTGTACAACATAAATACCTATTAGATATAAGCATTGTATTAAACTCGGATTGGGACTGGGCCCAGCAAAGCTTGATCGGGACATCCCTAGTTGCATTTCTTTTGAACTGTAAGAGATTGCACATCTGTTTTGTAAGTTAATAGACTATTTATAGATTCACCCTACACATTATATTTATTTCTTTAGAAATATTTGCAAAAAACTACATAATTTGTGTACTCTTATGAGACTTTTCACTCAGAATTTAAATGTTTTGCCAGCATTATGATAGGGCCAAAATACAAATTGTCAATCACTAATGGAAGGTCTAATCTGACATCTAATAAAGGTTTTGTTTGCTCTCTGCTGTTGGCTGTACATGTAATTGTTGCAACTGTTTGTGTAGCATAATGCACAGCCAGGATGCTGGCAGCCTTCCAGTGTGTTTTTTGTTAGAACTGTTAGATGACTTATTCATAAAGTTTACTTTGATGATTAGGAGGACTCACTTTATTGGTTGCTACCAGTATTGTAGATACACCAGAGGCAAGGATTTAATGATGTTTGGTTGAAGCCCATATCATTTAAGTTTGTCGCTATGTTTTCTTATATTCAAGTCTAACAACAACATCACCATTAAGAGGAGTATGTCAGGATGTGAAGTAGTGCAGGGTAGGCTGGTTAATGAGAACTTTTCGTAGTTGTAAATGAGTTCGAGGAGGAAAAGAAGAGAGGAGAGTCTGTAAGTTTAATAAAGCACAAAACAAGCTCAAGGGCAGATCTCTCTTCCTCTTTCTCTCTCTTCCTATTCAAACCTCTTTTGTTTTCACCCTACGCCCACAAACCCTCCCTCTTCCCCCAGTTTTTATCTCTTCCTGCTCCACCCTACACACCCAGCTTGTTCTAATCTCTGGCAGATGATTGTGGGTTGGCATCCGAATGGAGCCACTGGCAGGGAAACTGCGTACACACCACACGGTTGTGACAAACAGAAAGAAGCCCCATCAGACTTCCTCCTCAGCTGCTCCAGTGCACCAATACATTTCAGTTGATGTGCAAATACTGTGTAAGTTCTTGAGGGCAGTGCACCAGCAGTTTCAAATTTGGAAACAGTTCAGACTTACAGAGTCATTTAGAAAAAGATCATGAAAGTGCAGTCACAGTAGTAAAGATGAAACAAGAAACTATTTCTGCAGTCGTATTTGTATTAGCAGTTTTTGGATCATGATTTGGAATATCTACACTATTGTATGTATGACCATCATGCAGTATCTTTTCATAATTAAATAATGTTTTTTTAGCCTTAATTTTACCTATAATATATGATAACAATATGGATGGATGGATGGATAGATGGATAGGTAGATATGTAGTTAGGTAGATAGATAGATAGATAGATAGATAGATAGATAGATAGATAGATAGATAGATAGATAGATAGATAGATAGATAGATAGATAGATAGATAGATAGATAGATAGATAGATAGATAGATAGATAGATAGATCTGTTGACCAAATCGGTTGGGTAGCTGGTCGAGACGGAAATGACAACATCTCAACAAATTTATGTGAAACTGATGGTGGAGCCCATCTCAGCTACAGAAATACAAACAATCCTATAGCAGAACGAGAAGGTGATGCAGCCAGACCATTCTGCACAGCATTGTGTCAGTGCTGTGTGATACTATATATGATGTGAACATGGCAATACCTCTTGTCTGTGTAACTTGTTTATCCCTGTCATCTTAGGTGAGAATGGATGTTTGTAGGAAAACACAGTTACACTACAGGTAGCTTAAAGCCTTGAAGAAGATTGTATTTTTTACTAAAGTAATTCAGTCTGCATTTGTTTTTTATGAAGTAAAATAAAAAAGAAACATCCCTCAAGGTAATAGCATATCAAGCATAAAAAGTCAAGTACAAGTCAGTCTCCAAAATAAAAATTCAAGGCCTTTCAGACTCTGAAGCACGATTTCAAATGTATTTGTCCCATCTTCAAGAACATTTTTTGAACATCACTACGCGGTCTTTCATCTGCAGACTTGAAATGCAAACAAAAATATCAACTCTGTATCAGTGTACTAATGCACCACCGAGGAGGGGAAGTCTCAGGATATTAAGCTGTATTGATTTTTCTTCCCTTTCATACTCGAAATCTTTTCAAATTCCTCCTTAATACTGACTTCTCACCATACTTACCGTACATTTTATATAGCAGATCAAAGGGCTGATTAACTCTTTTGCTCTCTGATACGGTGCGCTCACATCTCTGAACTTGAGCAGGTTGTTCCAACACAAGAGAGCACAGGCCCAGATCAAACACTGTTCCACTGGGATCAGGAGCTTTGCTGAAGCACCAGCAGCCACCCAACATCAAATACCATGAGCAGACTCTCGCACACTCATGCTCTGTGCAAGGATTGCGAAGGGGATATGCCAGCTAGCTGTTTCTTCCTGCTTTCAGCTAAACTAATTGCACCGCACATAATGCAAAGCCATGAGTTCTATAAATCTCCTCATCTGGATCTTTGCAAGAAAGCCAGCTATATTTCCCATAATCTTAAGCAATTATTTCAAGTTTTATTTTTTTATTTTTCAAAGTAACTACAGCTTTAGTTCTTCAATATATAGTCAGAAGTCAGTTTATTTTCAGTTAAAAGATACGATCTGACACATTTCATCTTTTCAGCTTTTCTGTTCTTCTTTGAAGGGGCTGTTTGATTCCCCGCATTTCTGTATTACTTTTTCACCTGGTTTTACTCTCTGGAGATTTTAGATTGTATGCTTTTATATCTGTATTCACAATAATGCTGGTGGTGTCTGTCTCCAGAGATGCTTCACAGGAATATTCAGCACCCCCTGAAGACATGTTTCATAGGTGGGCTTTTAGATCACTGGAAGTCTAAGATTTTGGAAAGTGGCAGTTAAATCTGTCATTGCATTTTAAATCAAATAATTCAACTATATTTCAGTATCAGAGCTGTGATATCTCTTATCAGACATGTGACATTCTTCTCTCTGAAGTCTGTGTAATGATGGAGCCATACAGTGGCACAGTTGAAGGTATTAGAGGAGAGCCAGTGCTACTTTACACATGCTTTTTCTGCCGTGGCTCAGCAGTTGGCGTTTCACATTCAAGCTGCGTCGCATCCTTGCTGCCGGCGGCTGTGGCAGGATGATGCCTGAGGTGCCTCCTAGGAGGACCGTGCCCTCGTTACTCCTCAACTTGACTTTGGGTTTCACAAAGCGAGCCCTTTGTTTACGCTGACAGGATGCGCTGGCTACTGACCTGGAAAAAGTGGCCAAGACGGGTTGTCTTGTAAGGAAGAGGGAGGCTGGTGATGTATAGGCTCCTTCTGGGACCTTTCATGGAACTGCTGTTGGAGACGCCCCGCAATCCCTCTCTCTGCTCATCTTCTCCTCTTTCTCTCTCTCTCATCCTACTATCTGTCTCTGTTCCCCACTCTAGTCTCCGCTCGCATCCCATCTAGTCAGTGGTGGTTTTGCATGAATCTCCCCATGCCATGTTTCCCCCACCCAGTCACTGGGGTCATTCATCATTATTGTCAAGGGGGTAATGTGTGTGGGTGGGTGCAGAGATCTATGACTTCTTCATTTGAATGAACCTCATTAGATTGACTCTTCTTTGTAAAGGATCCCTTTAGAAAATAACTCTGGCAGTTATTTAGGTGATTCTCACATGATAGCCAATGGAACATGACGTTTCAGCCAAGCATGTTTGCTCGAACGATGGAAGAGTCTCTGTGATGCAGTCTGCAGGTTCTATTTTGCTTCATCATTCTGCCCTGCGTACCTACATTTACATAGCAATGTAGTATAGGACCTTGAGCTTGAATTGTGGTGCCTACATGCTGTCAATATGATGCAATCTATTTTTTTTACTGACTCTACTGCTCATTTACAACTATGAATGAGCCTATTGTACAAGGGCAAGCTGCTCGAGTCTATGGATTTAGACTTTGCTTTAAATTCACTGTAATTTATTCTTAGAAAACTTGTCTACTTAAATAATAGAAGTAAAACTATCCATGGTGCGTTTGCAGTGTACTCAGTTTACCTGTGTCTTGCTCAAGGAATATAACATTAGGTTATTATAAAAAATACATTCCACATTTACCCCAAATATAATCCCTGCTTTCCCATAGAAACACATTGAAGTTTGGTTTCCTTATTAGAGCAGATCCTTGTCAGGGCATCTTTAATCAGCCCAGTCCCAAGGGATGATATTTTTAGCCACCTTTTTGGAGGCTAAGACTCCTTTACCCACGCAGAGCACTAATGAGATGGAGCACTAGTGTAGGCAAGCGTTAATTAAGGCTAGTATGCAAAGGAAGAGGCAAAAGCAGCACGCTCATGGCATACATACATTAACTTTATCCCACCTCCTGCATGTTTTTTTTTTTCTCTCCTTGTTTTTTTCTCTCTTTTTTTCACGTAGGTTGCACAAACAACAGATGGCTCTGACGCCGACCTGTGGAAGGACGGCTTATTCAAATCCAAGGTCACTCGCTACCTCTGTTTCACCAGAAAAACTGTAAGCATGAATGTAAACTTCTCCCTTTCCCTATGCATTCTGCATGAACACCTTATCTGCAGCACCTTTCTTTTTTTTTGTTTGCCAGCGGTTATTAACTCGCTTCTCTGCCCCCGGAATATCTTAATGCACTTTGCACTTTGATCAGTGGAAGTCCCACTTAAAAAGGCCAGCATTGGCAGTGCAGTTTTGAAGTTTTACATATAATGGATTTGCATGCATATTCCAGATGAATAATACCTCGGAGAAATATTTTTCATGTTGTAAGCCCTCCTGAGGATATTATTTATGTTTATTCATGAAATAACAATGAGCTGTATTTTAACAATTCCAATTTATTCAATCAACAGCGTCCCTGTAGAGAAAATGGTTACAACCAGTGATTCTTGAAAGCTGATGCACATATAACTTTTGAATATGAAAATACTCCTTGTTTATGTCAGAAATTACACTACGTAAAGTGCTGTCAGTGGTTGTGCTATGAATAGAGCTTCCAATTGGAGCAGCCGTGACTCCTCTGTGGCTGAAATGATCTTTGCATTATATTTCTCATAATGCTGTTGGGTCATTTTTAGACTCCTGTCCTGCCTGCAGCCTACAGCTGAGGTGTTTTTGCCTGGCTGTCAGCTGCTCTGTGGCCATAAATACACCTGCTTACATCGCCAGGATTATCAACCTGTCTTACCCCAGCACATACAGCTTACTATTGGCTGTCTATTAATTAAGTTTCCCTGGGTTGCAGGTGGATAATGCAGACAGTATTGTAAACAAAACCTGCATTTTTGTTATTACTTTGCATCAGCTCAATTTTAGGACTTAATCAAGTCATTTTTTTCCAGTATGTCCTCTAAAAGCCAGGCAACTTGGCAGCGGCTGCCTCGTGCCTGAGCTCAATCTGGCCCTCAGTTTAGTATATAGCATACAAATAGCCTTTCCCTAGTTCCTGTATATTATCTTAAAATGTGTGTCCACATTGTTTTAAAGACTTTGACACAAATAAAACATGACGGAGCCATCAACAAAGGCTATTTTGTCTGCCAGTCAATGGAGCTCCCACTGTAATTGTCTATGACAAAAACAGATTCTGCAAAATTAGCCCCTGAATTATGTGGGGGGAAGTAAATAGTTTGTGATTTATCATACTCTAGGTTGAAGGTAGATAGCCCCTTGTGTCAGGTCGTGATGGAAAAAATCTCTCCAGAAAAAGGGGGAAAACACTAAAAAAGGTTTCATGCATAGTAATAACATTCATCCATATTCCTCCTTACGTCAGTATAAAAACTATGAATAAAAAATGCCTCTAATGGTAATGACTGTCGGGCAACAGTAGCAGTGGAATCCAGGCTTTTCGGACGCATCAAGTCACGCCTGGCTCGCCCCACTCTCTACTGCCGCTGTGTATTATTGCAATTTATTATGGCAAAAAATGAAAATGTAATGGGAGGCAGGGAAGAGTCATGCTTGAAAATGTCAACTACACAGTCCCTGATTATTTTTAACTAGTCCCATTCTGTTGATCAGACTGCCTGCTCTGTCTCCCATCATCCCCCAGCTTCTCGCCAAAAGGTTGAGAATGATTACAAGTTCACAGTTGCATTCTCTCACTCCAAAAAAAAAAGCTATTAGAGAGTAATTACTTGAGCTACTTTGTCAACCATTCTCTTTAGAGACTTCCTGAGCTTTTAGTAAATCACTGACTCTATTATCTCTACATTTTCTTCCCTGAGCCCTCCAAAAATGACTAACCTTTTCATATTCTTGCTCTCTGTCCTTTTAAAAGTTGAATTTGCATACTTGATTTTAAATTCCCTGCCTTTGCTCTATCTTTCAGGGGCCTGACGTTGTTGTGGACATGAAGCTGATTGACATTAAGGACCCGTTGCCAGAGTCCTTCATACCTGTGCTAGAGACAATGGACACAAGTAAGTAAACAGTCAATACCGACCACGGACTCCCTCCCCTCCTCTTCCTGGTTTTTTTTTTCACTCTCCGACCAGCTTATGCGGAGGTCCTCAGGGGCAGCTTTGCTTGAGATAGTGAATGTTTTATGGGTGCAGGTTAGCTTAATTTATGGCAGACTGTGGGAATAAAATAAACATTTTGCCCTGGAGGTACAAGAGAGAGAGAATCATGAGTCATTGTTTATCTCAGCTGGAGCTGTGCTTTTCTTTATGAGGGGCTTATTTATTTATGTATTTATTTGGGGAGAGGACGAGTGGATGGGGGTTATCTAATATTAATGAAATGCATTCCCCAATGCTTTAGTGCTTTTTGAGTGCTACGTATTTCCCCCTCACTATCCATGCCTTGGAAATGTAATAATATTTTGGTGTGGGGAGTGAGGACAGCTTGTTTATTATTTTTATTATCATTGCATTTAGACTGCACTTTCTAGTGTTGCTGGGGAAATAAATGAGCAAGGCACAGATGCAATATAGGAAAGCATTGCAATGCTTTTTTTTTTTTTTGCCAGAATGAAGAAAAGAGATTATGTTTTGTTTGGCTATGTTGTAATTTAATGTTTTATTACTTTATGTGAATCCATGTTTAATGTATACATGTGACATTATGTATGACTTTCTATCTGGAATATCGAGTTTAAATCCCTGTTGTGCTCTAAAGCTGATGGAGGATTCACTTCCTTCTGTCATTTTACCTACTAAAATGATAAAAATGATAATAACGCATGTGAATTTTGTGGCTTTCCAGTGTCCAGTCATTTCCCTTTGAGCACAGCAATTCACCCAGCAACTGATATTAGCACATCTCTTATTCCGGGACTGGTAATGACTAAATAGCAAAGTGTAAGTGGGATTAGTGAATAAATATTTCTCCGAGAGGTTCAAAATGCCTATAGTTTTTTTTTAGCCCGGATCTCGGAGACAGAGCTGAATATGCAACCACCAATTCCTTTCTGACACGCTCATATGTACTTGACTCATCAGAGGAGGCTGCCATGAGGAAGAGGAGGCTCTGTGTGAAAATGAGCCCTCATGAGGCTGCCGAGACAGCCATATATGACATCCAGATCGTAGCCAAGTCCAAGTACCATCTTGTTAACTACACCTGTATGGGGTGAGCTGTTTGACACTGGAAATGAATGAAATCAAGGTGTTTTGTAACTTGTATCAGTCACCACATTTTTTATTTATTTTTACAATATGAATCATTTTGTCATTTGCAAGTAGGATTACTAACATAGCTGTGTAAAACTTTGTGAGACACCTGTATGTTTCTTTTAATCTTTACACAGTGACATGAACAATATGGGAATATGGTACCGGATGGGAAATGTTCCTCAGCGACAGTCGTCCCAGAAAACGTCCAACTCAGTACAAAGTGACGCCCTGCCCAACACAACAAGGTAACATTATGCTAAAATATTGAACATCACAACTTGTAGTTTAACTTTCCTCTTTTGCTTTCCTTTGCGTTCACGCTCAATGTACTCGTGAGCTTTTGTTACGCTTCTGCACCATATGTACGACAATGAAGACACAAGCAATTGATCACTCCCGGGCAATCTGCCGTAAAGGTTGTGGCTGGACAACAAAGTAGCGAGGGTGAACTGGAGAGACAGGCTAACTAGACAGGATCCCCTGAACAAGAACATGAGTTCAATGAGGGCTAAACTCCTGCTATTTGTGGTGTGTCCCAGGAGGCAGAGGCAGGTCGCTCCTCTGACTGTGGTGACAGGAGTGTTGTACTGTGCAGACAAAGAGGAGGAGATGTAGCCCGGAGAGGGAGCGACAGCTGCAGAGGAAGGGAGGAGAGCTCCAAGATCTCCGCCATGCTGGAATGTGTGTGTCCCCTCCTCTGCTCTTGCTGCTCCGGCTTCCTCCGCCTCAGGCCTCAGAGTGAATGGAGCAAACCTTTGTACTGTGTCCAGATCAAACAGCTCAATTATTTATCACAATGAAGAGCTGGGGATTTCCACAGCAAATTGTAAATAAACAATTGAGACTCCTTCGGTGTGGTGGTGCTATGGAGAGGGAAGCTTGGCACAGGGCTCTGATGTCTTTGCCAGCTTGAAGTGCTATGTTCTGCCATCCTGTGCTGGGCTGAGTAAAAGCCACTTAAAAGCCACAACAGGCCAGAGTGGTGGATGCCAGCAGGCATATTCATAACAGAGCTTCTGTTCACATGGCCGCGCAGTGCGATGAGAACAATAAAATGGACAGCTGGGGATTCAAAACCCAAGTTCAAACTGTGTAGAGTTTTGTGAATCGTCCATATTTTGGAAGTCGATGGTCAATAATCTTTGATGTGTTGAAGTTATGGCGCGAGCTCAGGCCCATGTGCGCCTTCACAACTCTTGCCGGTAATCCTCAGTTCTTTTGAAGCCCACTTTCAAGTTGGTGAGGCTCAGAGGTTGGAATAAATTGCACCTCGAAGCGACTCACACCCCCCTCCTGATGCCTGCTGAGATCACAGGCTGCTGTTTTTGTATTAACATTAAAATTCATTCCACAGTCAGAGTCTTCTTTTGAGAGTATTTCCATTCGTAATGCACTGACACATAAGGACGGGACTGTGGGCAATTTATACAGTGGCAGTTCTTTGACTATTTATTTCTGTGTAGTTACATGCACTTCAGACAGCCATACATATAGCTATAAATAGTCCTGTAATTTCTTTAAAGTCACAGATTAGATAGTTTGACACAGTGATTTATAAACGGCTCCTCAACCCTCACTGATTCCTGGAGTAAGTACAGTGTAACAGTCTGTGTAGTATCACACCACTATACTTTATTCATATTCAGCAGGAGAAAATTCTCTCCTCCATGCCTCCTTCGGGCTATCTATAACAACTTTATGGCCTTTGGAGAATAGCACCTCTTAAATTTAAGTGCTCTTTACAGTCAGTGGAAAAGATGTTTTAAATACAGTCAATAATGTGTAAATTTTTAATGACCCTTATAATTTTGAAAGCTGCAGTGATCCCTCTCAAATGTTAAGTTGCCCCAGGCAGTGAGAGCTTGTTAGAGTTGTGTACAAACGTAAACCGCAAATCAGATTTTTCAGCAGCACAGAGCTGCAGTACACAGTAACTGCAGCGTGTTGCATCATTATGAGATGCGCATAGTTTTTCAATTGCATCAAGGCTAAGGTGTTAGATGTAAACTGTTTTTGTATTTTATTTTGTCAGTTAACACATGGCATCTGCAAATCTTGAGAAGTTTTGAATTCTGTTTCTTCAATAAGAGATCTCAGAAGGTCTGGAGGAAAATGTAGATTTAATTTGCAAAAGTCATAAATACTTTCTCCTGGCTGTCAGGGGATGCCATAAACTAAAAGTGAGATTTTTTGAGGGTGTTCAGTTCTTTTTCCTGAATTAGAATTTTAATCAGTGGCACAATATACCCAGCACTGGCACTATTGCGAGCCACAATAGCTAACAAGTTCATTGTTTCATAATAGTCAAATGGTGATTTGAGCAAAAACCTAAACTTGAAAGAATTTTGGATTAGTGGCGGATTATTGGCAACCCTTCCTTACACGGACTGCAAAGTATGGACCTGGAGATAGAGGATAAAATAGAGTACATTTTGCGTAATTACCACTGGTAGTAAGTAGGTAATAATTACTTAACAGAATGAAATCCTAAGAAAAACCCCCAGTGTTATCTGATTAATCTGCTGATTTTCATTTTTCATCAGTTATTCGTTTGGTTTATGAAATTTAAAACAGTAGTGCAAAATGGCCATGAAAACGTCTCACAGCCTACGTGATGCCTGCAAATTGCTTGTTTTGTTTGTTTAACACTACATAACTTAGAACATACTTCTTTTACTATCATACATGATCAACAAAATTAATAAATTCTTACCTTACAGAAGCAAATGAAAGTGACTGAAATGATTAATTAAAGTAGTTGCAGTAGTAGCAATTATCCTTGTTTCATTCAACTAATCGGGAAGAAACAAGTACACAAAAACAGGTTCATCTATTCGTCAATTTCTTGCCACTTATCCAGATCCTGATTACATTAATCAAATAAACTATATTATGAAGGAACAACTGTTATTTATTATTCTGTAGTAATAAAAAAGATAATTCAAAAAATGTATTTTCCATTATATTTCATGCCTTGGCTAGTATGATCATAACCAGATTATACATTATGTTATGTGTGGTATTTAAAACAAAAGAAAGTTTTAACTTGGTGAATCCTTCAGAAAACCTGAAGAGGCCATAATAGGAATTAATACAAGAATTATTATTTTCCTCATGAAGGCAACTTTATTAGTTCAAGTAAGATCAAGGATAAACACTAAAACTGTTATTTCTTACTGGCTCAGGCTGTTGCACCATATTGAGCCACTAAAACTCTTAGGGTAGAGGCCCGGTGGAGCGTCTGCTGTGTAAATGCATTTAAACCTTGTGTGTTTAACGTCTTTTTATCAAGTTTGTCTGGAGCATTTAAAAAAGCGACAGTGTTCTGTTTTGATTCATAGCTGCAGCTTGATGTCAACCACTTTGGCTTGTTCTCTGTCAAGACAGACCGTATCAGCCACTCCCTGACTTTATAATGTAAAAAACCTGCACCATCCGGTCAGCCTTTTAATGTGTCCAGTAAAGTATCTCCCTCCTTCGTTCTCCTGACCAACGCCGCCATTTGTTCTCCTGATAAAACTGTCATTGCTGAAGCTGATATCTGACCTCTACAGTGACTGCTAGCATAAATTAGCCTTGTCCTAATATTGCAATTTCTTTCGCCTCACTCAGAATCAAGGTTTTTGACATTTCTCTTAGAATAATAGGCTATTGTACACACGGACACTTTTTAAATCAAACTGTACAGTGATAAAAATGTCAAGGCCAAGTGTCTTTTTTTTTTCATTGCATGCCTGACGTTTATTTTAACACACAAAGCCTAGAGAGTCATCAGTGTCAGAATTGACATGCATATCAATACGCTTTGGATTGCACAGTCTTCTACCTGTGACACTCGGCACATTGCTGCAGCTCTGCAGGAGTATTGTTTCAGCTTTCGTTGCATGCTGGTTAACCAAGGCTTCCCACTGCACGCGACTCTTGAGAGAAAGGGACACCGTGACTGTCAGTGCGTCGCATGACAGATCTCCTGTCTGAAGTGTTGAAGAACAAATCCTTCCCCGCTCAATCTCACTCATTACTTTGTTATGTTCAGAAAAGTTGCAAAAAGTAGCGGAGATCAAGCAAACAGATGCAGAGCGGTGCCAGGAATGATCGAATGATCAGCTAAGATCTGATGGGCGCAGACTATTCAGTGATTTGCCACCAAATTCAGAGAGATCCTCTTTTCAACACCTGACACTGAGCTTAAAGGAGGATAATGATGGGTGAGAAAGCAGCTCCCACAAAGCAGCACTGTTGGCGCATAGAGGAAGGTGTGGAGATGTTGTCACGGGAAAGGCTGGATGTGTGTCAAAACAAGAGCTTCCAGCTCTCTGTATCGCAGCTCTGGCTCTTCAGTCAGTGATATTACTCTCATTCTCATCTTACCTCTCCACTGAGTACTGCTTGTCTGTCCCCACTGTCTCTCCCACTTTCTCTTCTCCTCCCCCTTTTTTTTTTTTAGCAGACAACTCTTTTCCTTATTCCATGTGGAACAACAAAAAAAGAACTCCATTCAAAAAAATCAGCTGAATTGTAATTCAAGATGTCAAGTAATCCTCTGTGTTGTGGTTTGCTTTGCTACACTAATATGATTTTAACTTGGGCAGATTTCAAGGGAACATAATACTCTTGATCCACGTTGTAATTGTGTAAATCTTTCAGGCCGTGTTCCCAGTTTTACTATAATTTGATGAGGAACTACACTATAATTGAATATTCAAATTAGGAATATGTGTCAATATGGCTCTCCTTGCCTGAAATGAGGATTAATTGTTGTCAAAACTCCAGTGGCCGACATAATATGAGCCCCAACGCTGCTGTTGATTAGCAAATGCACTTGCCATGTTTTTGTTTTAAGAATTAGTTGTCTAATTGATTTGCCATATGTTACCCTCTCCAATGCACCTAAAATTGTATTTAGAAATCACCAATTTGGATTGAGACAGTTTTGCGTTTTTCAAACAGATGGGAAAAGCAAGCCTGGATGTTGCCTGTAGAAAAATATTTCCTGAACATATTTTCCTAGTTTCACGCCGAGTTTTGGGGATGTCAAGTGCCGCTTTCACATTTTCAGATCCATAAATAGCCAGATTTAATGCTGTTTTCTTTGTTTCTTCTGGCTGCTAATGTAACAACACAAACACAGATGCCTTAAAAGACATTTAAACCATCTCCCTCCACTTTATCAGTCCGTGGGATGTCTCTGTGCTTTGAAAGATGTGTACCTTTCCTCCTCAGCAGTGGAATCAACCTTTGCGAGGTAAAAGAAGTCCGCGTTGAATATGGCAATCGTTCCCACAAGATTGATGCCAACCTTTTAAAAATTCACCATTGGCCTGGATTTAACATGGCCAAATGCTGATGTAAATGAGGAGGAGAAAAGTCGACCCTTTCATTGCAAATAAATCTGAGTTGCAGGCTTCAGCTCATAAATACCACAGCCTGTCACAAGTCTTGTTTTATTGCTCTTGATGGAAATTATTGCATTTATTTATCTCATCCAAAGAGATAAGGCTTTGAAAGTCACAACTCACGCGCAGCACCTTCAGAATATGCAGATCAGCCCTTAGTCTTAAATTTTGAGAATTTTTGATTTTACACCCGCTGCAAGGGAAGATTGATTATGTTTATCCATAAATACAAAATACAGAACATGATACACAAAACGCACTTCATTATATGCAGCTTCACACCTGCTCACTCCCAAAAATCTGTCCTGTCTTTGTTACAATTCAGCACCGAGTTCCTGCTTCCTCTATATCCTGCTTGTCTTGTACTCGTTTTTTAAGAGCAAACTCTTATGTCTGCATGTCCTCTAATCAAAGCAGTTCCCCTTTTTAATGATATCGCCAACTACTTTGCATTATCATTATAAGATCATTTGTTTTATAATGCCATCTCGGAGCTCATTTTACCTTCAAAGCATGTCATGTTATGCAGCGCTCTCGAAGCTGTGAATTTTTTTTTCCCTGCTTGCTGTGGATTTATCGATCCGTAGGGGTGAGTCACAGGGTGTAATTCATGATAGCTTGATTGATGAGGATTTCAATCTTATATGGTTTGTTAACTTCAACTGCC
Organism: Chromis chromis; assembly: GCA_900302755.1. Lineage (NCBI taxonomy): Eukaryota > Metazoa > Chordata > Actinopteri > Pomacentridae > Chromis > Chromis chromis. Next base: position 18,459 of record OMNN01027534.1, read on the forward strand.
CACAAAGTGCATTCTGTGCTGTTTTCTGTAATACAAGGCCATGAAACAGTAAAAAAAAAGGAAAAGAAAAAACAGACTTCCCTTGAATAATGGAATCTCTCAGTTCCCCTAGAATTAACAAGATCCTGCTCCAAACCCCTGTTAAAGGTCTGTTCAAGCCCCTGTGCAACTGAGGCACAGTTTAACTTCTACCATATTTCTCCTCTTCGGTATTTCAGTGCTCTGTTTTGCTTTAAACAGCTCAGAGAGCCTTTGTGTTAGGGGAGAGAGCCGATGCTTTTAATACTTTAAAAAATCCAATGCAAATTTTATTTTACTTTCTAAGGCATTTCTCTTGGAGTGTTCTTCTAAAATACAAAGTTTATATGCATTTTGTATTTTTGTAACATGGCTGTCAATGCTATAGTATTGATCAACTGACTGAATATTGTTACTTCTTATGTTAGCAGGAGAACCATGGGCAGGCCAGACTATGAGAAGCAGAGCAGTGGGACCTACACAATTTCAGGTAAAAGGTTTCACACTAATGTATGCAAGTCAGTCCTATTTATGATAATGTTTAGATGACTATAAACAATTATATTAATATTACCCAGACTGCAATATGTTGTTAAACTGCAGTTAGAAAAAAGCTGCATTTTGGAAGAAAAAGTTAAATACTTTATACAAATGCTTTCTACGTTGCACGGTTTCCACCTATGCGTAAATGTAAAGAGCTCCTCTGGTACTTGATCTACAAATGCTCTATGTCTAGATGTTCTCATTGATGGATACTGTGCAGAGCTTTGCTTATCTCAGTGAACGTGACTTCCCAGAGGAGCTCGGCATTACACTCAAGAGAACATTTAACAGCTGTCAAAGATGATCCATCACATGCCATACTTACATATGTACCTTGCATGCACTGGACGAATTCCATTCTCTTTTTCAAGGAGAAACTCAACAACAGTACAATGCCCCATAACTAAAACTGAAAAAAAAAGGCTAATTCGTTAGGAAACAGAGCTTAGCTATGACAGCCTCAGCGCCACCGAGTCAGAGCCGGCTGAGACGCTCTAGCCTTAAAGAGTGTGTGAGGCACACGAGGTGAATGAGGCAGGCAGGTTTTTATCCAGCTGGAGAGAGACACCATGTGGTGAGGATTCCTCCTGCTGCTCCAGCAGAGGCACACCCAGGCTATGGCCATGTTACACTCAGCTTATTTAATACAAGTCTAGTATTAAATAATTTCTGAAATTAAATGTACAATGTGTGGAATTGAACTTTTTTAAATCCTTAAATTGATTTAAAATTTAAAGTCTGAATTTATCTGTACAGTAAAAAAAAAAAGAAAGAGAAAAGAAAAGAATGTGTGTGTAATTGACAAAACTGCACACTGATTAATACATCATTGTGTTGGTATGACAGTCATTTTATAAGTTACTCAGGACAAGTGAGGCCCTGAAGGAGCAGACATTAACACACAGCTGAACGGTTTGTGGCATTTGGTGTGGGATTCCTCCACTGGGACGGGGTTTGAGTGACAGTGAAGAACATGCACATACTGTACAGAGCGCTGCCAGCAGTCATCATTTATCCCCAGAAAACTGTCCTTTGCAGATGCACAGACTCCCTCTTTCCCCCCCTTCATGAGTCGGTGAGGTTTTAAAGAAAAGCGGATAATGGAGTTAGCCTGAGATGGTTCCTGCTTTATTACTTGAGACTGTGTACTCGTCAGCCTTACAGCATCACACTGTGCATGTGAAAGAACGCAACTTCCCTTCATTAACAATGTGATAGCCTGCAGACCAAGTGTGAGGTCGTAGCCGACAGCCTATTTGTGTTAATTGTTAGCATGGTGATAGCACTGGTGTGTGTGTGTATATGTGTGTGTGTGTGTGTGTGTGCGTTGGTGCATGGGTGCCGGCGTGTGAACGGGTGTGTGTGGGCTGACAGCTGGCCAGGTTCGAGTTGGTCTAAAACCATGTGCGCTCTGTCAGGGTTGTACAGGCGCCTTCTTTAGGATTGATGAATTGCCTGCTTTCTTGATTAAACCCTCCGTCACTTCCCAACAAAACAAAAACCCCAACACAAAAAAAAAAGGCGAGTTGAGGGGAGGAGAGGTAACATGTCTGGCAAATCTGTCATCTGCAGTCACATCATGTACAGATGTGATGTGCAGAAGCTTTGACATTTATTTCCAGAATATTAAAAACTAATTCACATTTATTTTGCAGCTCTCTTTCGCTTGACAGTTCAAGCTCATTTGAAAAGTTATCAAGTTTTCATAGCAGCGCCAACCTTTTGCTTTTCTTCACCAGCGTTGCTTTGATCCATGCCAAGTCCCTTTGCCAATTAGGTCTATTATTCATACATTGACAGAAAATCTGGATATTTTAAAGGTAATTATGCGTGCATTCAAGAAATCTGTCTAAAAAAGCATATGTTAGATAAAAAAATAAATGTAAATTGCTGGAAGAAAATCTAAAACTAAAATAAAACTATGACGTCTGTTGCATCGCAGTCTCTCCTTATTACCCACACAACAACATATAGTATTCAGCAGACATCCACCTGATAAAAAGGTAAATGTAATAAAAAGTAATACATTTACATATCTATAGAATTAATCAAAAATAAATCCTGACATTGGCCCTGATCTAACATAATATGGAGAGCAATTATTTCCCTATCCATTAGAGGAACTTCAATTAACAGACACAAGACAGTTCATCCTTCAGAGGAGGAGGAGGAGGAGGAAAAAAATAGGAGACTCAAAATTAACTTGGGTTTGCAAAATATCTTGGCAGGATGACAGTGATTTTTGATTTTCATGAAACAATATTAGAATTCTTATTAAACTATGTGCATCTGCTTTTAATTTGCTGCAAATAATTGGAAAATGCAATGGAG
>OMNN01027535.1:0-14812 GCA_900302755.1 Chromis chromis
CCCTTAAGACTCTGAGAGTCGTGGACTTGCGTATTTAACAGTTAAAACAAAATTATCTTCTGTCAGTTCCATTGTAGTTCAAATGTTTAAGTGGTGATATAAAATTATTTGTCCCTTTTTCTCCTCTTTCATCATCATGTAGGATTTCTTTTAAATATCTGTATTGTATCGTACCTATTTGAGTAAGGTCACATTTGTATCTTTTTGAACCTTTCAGTGTTGGTGTTGTATTAATAAGGAAATCAATCCAAATAAACCGTCTGGCTTCTTACTTTCATTGCTCAAATATTGTCTTTTTATATGTGATTTTGGTCTTTATATATAAACTGTGCTAATATACAATACTAAAACTAAAAGTCAACCAGTAAATGAAATGATGAATGAGTTATAATATCTGGATGATGTAACATGTGTAGAAAAAACATGGAAATTCTGTAAAACACGCTCATTTCTCACAGAACTGACAGCAGAGCCACTACAGGATTAACTTTATCCTGGATGTTAGCCTGGTCTGGAGCAGGCTAGCTGTAGAGAATAAGTCACCATGGTTACTTGTCCAGGATAAACTTGGCCTGCTTTCGTGCAACCGACTTGAGGCTTATCCAGGATTGAGATATCCAGGATAACCAATATTTCCAGGCTTAATCCCTTATCCTGGTTTTGTGCAATACCCCTCTGATCTCTAGAAAGATATTTCACCATGCCGTATGTATCCTCCATGCTTCATTCACTTTTACTATGTTATTCTGCTCTCTCTGTAATACTTGTGTCCTATAAGCTCTGTGTACAGCCTGCAGTTCAACCGAGAAGTCCCTACATTTTTTGCCATGGTCACGCAAAAAACTGGGGCAGTGGTGGTCTACTGGTTTGTGAAGCGAACTCGTAACCGGTGGGTCGTTGGTTCAAGTCCCTGGACTAGCAAGAGGTTGAGGTGGGAAAGTGAGAGCGACCACTTGTCCCAGTCACCACCACTATGGGCCCTTGAGCAAGGCCCTTAACCCCTGACTGCTCCCCGGGCGCTGCACCACGGCAGCCCACTGCTCCTAGTTAAGGTTAACTTTGAATAGGATGGGTCAATGCAGAGAAGGAGGATCAATAAAGGTTAGATTATTATTGTTATTATGCCTTTAAAACCTGCCTGCAGGTTCAGAGCGTTGGTAATGTCTCAGCATATTTAAATAACTCTCCCACTGTCCACCATTTTAATCCGGTGAGCTTCTTCTACACCTCAGGTTAGTTAACTTAGATTTACTTTACAAGGCATCATAGCTCTGGTAAATCAAATTGGCCGTGCAGATGCATTGCTAATGTACTGCAAGAGGAAGCTATATCATATCTATATTGTGTCCCAGCCTTAGTAGTGAAGGAACAGCTTAGCAGACAGTGTATTATTCTTGCAGACAGCTTCTGTATTTACACATTAAAACCCCTCACATGCAGCAGTGCAAACACAAAATCACCCTGCATGCATGTCTGCAGGTTTGGAGCTATTTTGCAGTAATAATTTTACAAGCCAAGCAACTGTGGAGGATAAACCCAGAGCCTCACGCTTGCACAACTGCACACACACACTCTGTTCAACCGCCTGAAACCTGAACTGTCTGCATCAAACCTCAAGCTGACAGTCTAAAAGTCTCTCCAATCTCACCAGACTCTCCAATCTTCGCCTGTTTAACCACCAAATCCTGCAGCTCCTGCAGACCTCGCTGTGACCTTTTCCTCGGGCCCATGTCGGTGCTGCTCCTGCCTGCGGCTGCTATTAATAGGATGATGAATCAACTTCAGGACACATGGTCGGACCAGGCGGGGAGTCACACTCTGTAGCCGCCGAAGCTAACTGTAGCTAACTGTAGCTTCAGCCACACACTCGTGCTGCTACCGCGACAGAAACATGCGAACAAAACTGAGTCTGCGGGGGTTTAGTCTCACTTCAAACCAACTCTATACTGTTATATTAAAGTTACTGGAGGCTCCATGTTGTGGTCGTTAGCTAGCCGAGCGGAGCCGAGTCGAGCCGAGGCGTCCGTCCGGCGGCTTCTCCTGGAAACTGTGACCAAATTATCCAGTAAAAATCAAAGTGAATGTCGGTGAAAGACAGAAGAGTTAGACACAGAAGCTCCACCAACCTGACTGGAAGATGTGGGCGAATATAGACAGAAAGAAGCAGATCATAGTGGCGGCGGACGGAGCAGCTCTGAGGGCTGAAGGAACGAGGACGTACGTACGTCAGGACAGACGCACGTTGCCTAGGAACCGTCCCAAAACGCGGCCACGTGGTGTCTCACCCGGAAGTCATGTGCGAATATCTGGAGACTCGTTAATACCCAGAAAAAAGTGGAAATAAGTTAAAAAGATAAAATGAAACACAAATTAGAATTATGAGATACTAAAAAAAATCATGATAACAAAGCAAAATGTTTATTTACCCACCATGTTATTATTTTTGTAATTAAGTCCCAAAAGATGATGCACATCTACACCGATCAGGTATAACATTAACATTGTTGGTCCCCCTTATGTGGTCAATAATGCTCTAAACCATTGGGGATGGACAAGAGGACCTTTCAGGGTGTCCTATGGGGTCTGGCACCAGGATGTTGGCAGTGGATCCTTTGGGTACTCTGGCTTGTGCAGTGGGGCCCCTGTCAATCCAACTTGATCAGAATGGGGTCTAGGAAGTTTGGAGGTCAAACCAACATCTTGGGTGATTTTCAAGTTCCTCAAGAACAAGTTAGCTGTGTTTTTGGCAGCACGGACTCAACACTCAGCACTTTTCGCGTGTCATTTCTTCTTACTGAATACCACTTGCCCTAAATCAAATAACAATATTGCACAATGGCTTTGCCAATAAAACAAGCTAGCAATACTTTCAAAGTCACAATGACACACAAAAGACACAAAAATGTCGGCTGTCCATCGTTTCACGGTGGCATAAGATGGAGTATCATTTCCTAATGTGTTAACCATGTCTTCATGGATTTCCTTGGGGGACATGCCCTTTCGTGACAGGTACTCTATCAGAGCACGGTCACCAACTTGGTTCATTTTGCTTGAATGACCTACCCTACTCTACTTGACTCAGGTATTGTATTAATGCAGACAATGAGTCCAAATTGAACTCAAACTATCGTGACATGCTGCTCTCTGAGTACTAAACATTTTGATTAACAAGTCTTGTTTTCTTGGTCAGGCTCAAAACTTATCAATCAACCCTCGTATGTATAGTTGTATAGTTTTCCAGTTGAGTGTCTACTGTGCATTTTGAGTTTGCATTGCTGTAAATATAAAATAGATTATCATCAAAAAATCAATTAAAAGGCCTATCTTTCATCTCAGATTTAATATTCAGCACATCACACAGTTACATTTACACAAGAAGTCTGCATTACAAGAAGAGAGAACTCATATGAGTCCAGGATTAAGCAGACATGTCTTTCAACGCTGATTTGGTCCAAAAATGTCCAAGATTTGCGACCCTTCAGGTTGAGAAGCACGTTTTTAATCACACCGCCGTCCCTTCTTTCCCCTGTTTCTCTTGTTCCTGCTGATGGAAATAGTCTTTGTTGAGCAGGACGTCCCTCCTCAGAGGTAAAGCCGGCTCCTCTGGCGGTACGCTGCCTGCTGCTTTACTGTGCTGGGCCAGCAGCATGGCACGGAGCAGTGGAGGGTATGGAACGTAGCGTACAGGCGGCTCAGGAAGTGGTGTAAAGTCCTTCATCTGCTGCTCTAAGTGTTTAGGAACCAGGCGCCAGTCGTGGTACATCACCTTGTCCACCTCCTTGACCTCAGTCTCCTGTTTTCCTGCAAATAACAGTTTATCGTTTAATTATACACACCAATACAATTAATTAAAGGCATCTGAGTGAGAACACAAAATCACTGGATTGGTGAAGATGATGTCCATAAAACTGGACAGACAACAGTGAGAAGTCAATCTGGAACTGTTATTACTGCATTTAGGGACAATTGTTAAGCAGCAGCTACTAAACAGCCGGCCGTCAGACAATAAACCTGCGTCACAGCTCTCAACATTAATTAACAGCAGCATCACACAAACACATTCAGGGACCTCAGTCGACTTTTCAGGAAAACTGAGGTCAAACAAAAATACAACAAAACTGCAAGTCACTTAAATTAATTAGATTTTCCATTTTGTCTTTATTTGATTAACTGTGGGACAAATAAATCATATTTTAAATGACAGTTATTAAATTTAATTTCAAAGCATCCTCCACACACACATTAATACAATTCTGGTGGAGAAATACTCATAAACAATATATTAAACTGTTTTTGGCCCTAAACTATTTAAATTCAGCTTATTTTAATGTAATCAGTCTTTTAAATCCACCACAATACCAGACAAACAAGATGATTGTTATTATGTTGTTGAGCTTTGGCTAAAAGTTGAACTAGAATGCACTCAAGCGAGATGCAGACCCACGACGGACGCCTACCTAAACATGGCATGTCCTTGACCTTTGATCTTTTGACCCCAAAATTAATGGGTGATCAGGGTGAACATCTGTGCCAAGTTTGGTTATCCTATCTCTATTTGTTCTCGAGTTATTGTGCGGACATAGCCACACACAGCCAGCCATGATCGCCCTACCCACGGCCCGACTTCATCATTGTAGGTAGGGTAGGGTGGGAGTGTTATGGCCTGCTCCCCATTTGCTGTGTGCTCATGCAAATTAGACTGTGTGGTTCCTGGTCCCGGACTGGATGACGACGACGGAGGTGTGGTCGTTGCCGGGTGTTGTGATTGGTGCAGCGTCGACCAGGTTCTCCCATCTATCTGCCAACTCCTATAAAGCCTGGTCAGACAATTCTGAGGTGCAGTGCGCCAGGATAACGGTGTGGTTGATTTGTAATTTTGCACCTCCTTTTCAAACTCTACTTAATAAATAATTTTATTGATACCAATTACACCTGGTTTTTATGTTGCTTCCCTTCCCCCTCGAGCCGGGTCGTAACTATCAAATACACATTCACTATGCCTCATCAACCACACCGTTATCCTGGCATGCTGAACCTCAGAATTGTTTGACCAGGCTTTATAGGAGTTGGCAGATAGATTGGTGAACCTGGTCGGCGCTGCACCAATCACAACACCCGGCAATGACCACACCTCCGTCGTCGTCATCCAGTCCAGGAACCACACAGTCTCATTTGCATAAACACACAGGTGAAGCACACAACAAACGGGGTAGCAGGCGCTGGCCTTAACAAGATCGTGGTCTTACCTTTGTATGTGAGCATCCCCCATGCTTTGCCATGATCCATGTTCTACAAAACAGAGGAAACAACTGCTTTTTAAATACAGGATGTATCAGGGGTCGACCCTTTTGTTTTTCCAGGGCTGATATTGATGCAGATTATTAATGACAGAGACTGATGACCGACATTTGATATACACGTTTTTTTTGTTGTTGTTGTTGTTTTTTTTTACAAATGTTGATAATAAAACAGAACTTTAAAACTTGTATCCTTCAGTGCTGATAAGCTGTAATTATTTAACTATTAATTTACAATATTAATCAACAATTATTGGAAATTAGCCCAAAAATTAGATCAATAATCAGAAAAATTATGAATATTGGATCCAATAAAAGGCTAAACTGATGATCCTGCTACCCCTAGGATATATTACTGTATACGAGACCCCCTCTACCAAATCAAACATGCTTCTTACTTGTTTCTACACTTATTTATTGTGACTATCTGCACTTTATACTCAGTGGCAGTGACTGGACGTGTCCCGCTCTCACCTCAGCTGTGTAGTCCACCTTGACCTTGGTGATCTGCCAGTAGCTGGGCTCTGTGTGATCCTCAAGCCACGACTTGCGGGTGAAGAGGCGACCCACTCCGAACATTCTCATACCGGCCAGCAGGGAGAAGAGGCGGCTCTCCCTGCGGACGTCCTGCCAGGCCAACACGGGCAGCATCTTCCCCGTGAGAGGCCGCTTCATCGACTCATAGTCCAGGGCGTACTTCTGGGACTCCCGCGGCCGGGACTTCAGCTCTCGGTACGCCCGGATCTTCCTGGCCATTTCTGCGATGAGGCGAAGTCTCTTTTTCTTCACCATGACTGTATGAGGTACAGCAGCTTCTTCACAGGAATCACTGATACACACTGGGGTCAGCCTTTATCCTGAAAGAGTGGGAATTAAAGCAGTTACACTCAGTCATGGAAGAAATACTCAGATATTTTACTTTAAGTAAGTACAGCAATGTAAAATACTCCAATGCAGGTTAAAGTCCTGCATGTAAAACCTACTTAAGTAAAACTACTGGCATCAAATGTCACTAAAGGTACTGGACAGGCCCCTCTGACTGATGTAGTATAATATATGACATTATTAGAGTATTAATATTGAAGCATCAGAGTGTCTGCAGCATGTTACTGTTGTAGCTGCTGCAGATGGAGCTACTTTATATACAGTTTTTATACAGGGACACCAGATAAACCTGAGGGGTCAGATAAACCTAATGTAATTACCTTCTGAAATGTAGAGGAGTGGAAGTATAAAGTGGCATAAAACAGAAATAAACCCAAGAAATATGCCTCAAAATTATAATTCAACACACTACTCGAGTAAATATACTTGGTTTCTTTCCACCACTGCTTATATCTGAGCTTAAATTAGCTCTTCGGTGTGTTGATTAGAGGAGAACTTATGTAAACCTGTCAGCACAGAGAGTCAGTGGGGAGCAGAGATGGGTTAGCAGGGTTAGCCTGTTAGCTAGCTCGATGCTAAAGCAACTCATACATCGTTTCGCTCAACGACACCGAGCGATAGACGTTTAACGTCTCTATTCTGGAAATATCTACATTTAAAATGACAGCAAGTACCTGATGTGCAGGACTTCTTCTTGACCTCCGCAAGCAAGGCGCACTACTTCCGCTCACTCGGTCCGGACGCTAAGTGTTCCGTGTGGAGTGCCTGTGAATTTTGGTTCCGCATCAGAGAAATGTCCCAAAAGAAAAAATTAGAACGTTATTTTTTTTTAAATATATGTGCTGCCACTCATTGGGTAAACTAATATTTAATACATTTAAAATATACATATTTAACAAAATATCTAATTACCTGTGAGATCAAACGAGGGTGCAATTTTTATTATTTTTGGACCTGCCTCCAAAGTTATCTCATTACTTTTAGGAGTTGATACATGCATTTTTACATATGATTTCTACTGATTTAAATACATTTTAAATATAATATCATCATTATATTCGTGAGAGAATGAATTACACAGTCATGAAATATGTTTCCTAATATTTATTCAGTTAAAAGTGTTTCTAAAACGTAGATTTGTAGTTAAGTAAAGTATCCTTCAGAACATTTTGGAGTGATTTTTAAAGCAGTTTTTGACATAAACACTTGGCTTGTGAAGTAAGAAATGTTGCTTAACTGTTTATTTTCTTCTATAGCAAATGCAAATAGTAACTGGATGTAAAATTAGCTATAAAAAATAAGTAGGACCCGTGTATGTTTGTTGTCCAACAGGACTTTTTGAGTTTCTAATAACTGATATTCCTCTATTACTGGATTAATGTGTACAATTATGTTTTTAAAATCAAAGTTGTTTCAGGAGGATGGAAGACTTATAAATTCCACTATAAATTGAATAAATAAATTTCACTCCAGCTGCAAAGACCTACTATTATCTTTCTCCCTTCGTTTCCTCCATAAAGCAAGACCTCAACATTTCTCAAAGGTCCTCAGATTGTAATTTTTTCCTAACACTCCAAACCTTTCCCCAGATGTGATTTATCTTTACTGCCCTGTCAGGTTGTGAAATCATAGACATAAATAAAGAACAGAGTTAGTATTATATAGTATGGTATTACATAGCCAAAACAGGTTTCCATCTTAACTATGAGAAATAACTCAAATGTTTCCAGCTGACATGTGCACAGGACAAATGACTGTGTTGTGAGAAATTTGACAAACAGCCATGACTCATTGGCAGCTGCAACAAACAATAACAACAAGAGTCCGTCCACTAATCACTGCCCTGGTGATCTGCCATCAACATTTGTCCCGAGCACATACAGATCTTAAACACTACTTTGAACCAGGAGGCTACAAAGTTGTGCAAATTCAAATGAGTCTCGAGTCTTTTGTACATATTTAGCATTCATTTTATTTTCAGCTGAAAATCATGCTGATAAGTTATACAGAAAAAGGCAAGTAAAGGCCTTCACATACAGTATTATTAAGATGACATGGTACAGAAGAAACACTTAGAGTTTTTCTATTTACAGGAGAACAGTAAGAAAAAGTGCTTCAATGCATCGATGCGAAGACGAACACTGTGAAAGAAGACAAACAGATTCATCTGCTGGACCACATTTAACCTCATGGTGGTTACATTACTCCATGAATACAGAGGGGATAAATCATTACTCGACTGGACATAATGTGAGTCACTACTCATGACTACTGAAGCATGGTCCTCTGGTAACATCACCGCTGTTGCTGTGCCTCCATAATGACATCCTTAAACACCCACGATCACAGAAGATGCTTGTATTGCATAGTACCTTAAATCTCTGTGTATCCTACATGTACTAATACCAAGACCTGGAGGAGTGATCAGAGGTCAGTGTTGGCGCAGCTTCAACACCCGGGTCAAACACTAACGTTACATTATCATGGTTTGGTACTACAAAGAACCTAAAAATAACAATTATTTACATATCTGACCCGGGTGTCGAGTTCCCCTTCTCAGGTATTTATGATCAATTAATATTAAAATCTATCTTCTGAGTTCTCTCAGCCTCTATAAGCTGGACAGATGGCTATAAATGTTTGTATTATGGGACAAGAAAATTACTACTGAACTACTTCCTGCATTCTTTCAAATGTTCATCCGTTTGCTCAATACAGATATCAGTTATATCAAAATATGGCTCGATACATGCACTATATTGCCAAAACTATATCGCTGCCTTTACACACACATGAACTTTAATGACGTCCCATTCTTAATCTGTAGGGTTTAATATGGAGTTGGTCCACCCTTTTGCAGCTATAACAGCCTCAACTCTTCTGCTTTCCACAAGGTTTAGGAGTGTGTTTGTGGGTAGTTTTAACCATTCTTCTAGAAGTGCATTTGTGATTTCAGGCACTGATGTTGGACGAGAAGGGCTGGCTCTCATTCTCCGCTCTAATTCATCCTAAAGGTGTTCTATTGGGTTGAGGTCAGGACTCTGTGCAGGCCAGTCAAGTTCCTCCACACCAAACTGGCTCATCCATGTCTTTATTGACCTGCTTTGTGCACTGGTGGGCAGCCATGTTGGAACAGGAAGGGGCCATCCCCAAACTGTTCCCACAAAGTTGGGAGCATGAAATTGTCCAGAATGTCTTGGTCTGCTGAAGCATTAAGGGGCCAAGACCAACCCCTGAAAAACAACCCAACACCATAATCCCCTGAAATACTTGAATTCAATTATTTGGAGAGGTGTCCCAATACTTTTGGCAATATAGTGTAGCTTTAGTCTCAACTGTGATCGTCAGGCAGTAACGTGGAAATCATCGTCCACATACAGCCATATTTTGACAAAATGATAACCGTAATAAACACAGAAAGAATAAACACTGAGAGCAGAGGAGTGGATTAGACTGCAGGAGGTTTGAGACGTTTCTATAGACATTTGCGCTGCCAAGGATTCAAGAGTCAATAAAAGAAATGATGGAACAAGGCTTTGAGAGGGAAAAAAAACAGTTGCATAAACAGATTAGTACAAAAAAAGTTAGAACTACTGTCAAAGAAAATAACTTTATAAAGCTCTAAAAAACAACAACAATAAGGTGTAACAGCGAAGAAAAGTGTGGCAGTCTCTTCTGAGTGACGTCTCATGATCACAGTTAAAAGAGCTACTCTACATAACAATGCTTACATATTTAGCATAAGATTTACATTTTCAGCGACAGACGGACGCTGCCATGAATGTAACGAATACAGTTTTCAAGAACAACAATTATCTGGCTGCTTAATCGGGGCTGTATCGCTTGGAGGACTAAAAACTGCCGTTAACGGGACGTCCTTGTAACATTTAAGATTCTAACGGTGTCATTTTTAGCTTTTTTGAGCATTAACCAGTAGTTATGAAATAGAGAATCAACTAATCAACTCTCACTTTGGCAACCGAACAGAAACTTGCTGCTGCCAGTAAAACATGAGTACTTTGATAATGCACTGATAGGATTTAAGTTCAGAACAACATACAACATTTGCATACAGGATGAAAACACAGAAAATATTTATACAGTCTGTTATTTTTTTAAAACCCCCCCTTTTTTTTGCAAATATACCACGATGACGGACCAAAATCTGGCCATACTTGCCTTCAGTGTTGCACTGTACAGACCATTCCTGTACATCACCGCTCCCCCACACATGAATGGTAACAGGTTATGCTAGCTAACAAAATAACATCATATATTCTCACTTATTACTGAAGCTGGTTTGGATACTGTGCGAAAACATGAAGACGTCAGAATGGCATGAGAGAAAAATCACAGTAAAAATGTGCAGGCAGGCAGGAAGAATTACCGCCGTCACAGTTTTCCACCGATGCACCGCTCAGCTCTCGTCTTCACTACTGGGTAACACTGATGATGAAGAAAGCTTGAGGCAGGTAGGTAACACTAGATCAGATGCCGTCGGACAGTAACGTCTGCCAGTGTTTACGAGGGGGGTTCGGTTTCAGCTCTCCAGTCACGTCCAGCGGCATCTCTTCCTCTGACAGGCTTCGGGGTCGGATGTGCAACCCTCCGAGTCACTCTCAGAGGAGGAAGGTCCGGCCAAAGGAGGGACGGGCGAACGCGAGGACCCCTCGGGCCCGTCTGGGGTTTCTTCTGTGGTGCCACTGTTAAGACTGAGCACCCAGCCCAGTTTGTTGTGGAGCAACTGACGAAGGCCCGGCGGCAGAGGCAACACATCCAGGGTGTCCATACAGTCTGGTAGCAGCTGACGAAGACGAGCGCAGCAGAGGTACAGCAGGGAGGTGGGAGCAGAGCAGGATCTGATTACCTTCATGCTGCTCTTCGCTGCAGTGGAGCATGCCATCGGATAAAACCTCTTATTTTGTAGCTCCGTGGCTGCAACTCCTGCAACCAGAAAGGTGACAAACATGGTCATTTTCATCTGCTATCTTGTTCTAATGCCACACTCATATCGTGTTTCCACCGGCCGGTTCTAGTTCTAGTTTGGAGCTAGTTCCTAACTAAGAACCGGTTCTTTGTGTTTCCACTTCCAAAGAACCGGCTCCTGGTTCTAAAAACTGGGAAGAACCGAGTGCTTCGCAGCTGGGGGGCGGGGCTATCGTCTGCGGCTGTGGTCTGTGCAGAGAGACACAGAAGCACAGCTGCTCAGCGATCAGCGGTGGAAAAGGACACATAAGTGATAATATGTGTCCTTTTTCTCCAGGACGTCTCTGGTCTGATCAGATGTATTGGAATGAATCCCGGGACACACAGAAGTTTTGCACACACACACTGTTGCGCTGAAATCCGGTACAATTGTGTCGCGGAAATGCGGAAGTGCTGGCGGTGGGCAACACGGACCTCCGCAGACCTTACAAAACATATTTATAAAGATGATATAGATATTATCATCATATATAATGATATATGAATTGATATAGATATTATCATCAACTTATTGCGTTTGTTTAACCGCTATGTAATGATACAAGCTTAGACAGCTTCTGGTGACGTAATAGCGTGGCTCCAACTTGGCTCCTGGCCAGTGGAAACGCAAACCGGTTCTTAGGAAGAACGGAGTTTGAACCAACAAAGCTCCAAACTAGAACTAGTTCCAAACGAGAACTAGAACCAGGTCGGTGGAAACACGGTATCAGACCAGCCCTAATGGGTGGACATGAGCTGCTTGGTGGAGGTCTGCGCTCTCCGAGTGCTTTTCTAGTTCAAAGAGTAAAACGAGTAGGGGTGCCTTATTGCACAATGACATTTTCAGTGTGGTAGGTTCTTATTAGGAAGCTATTGTTGCTGATTCCTGTAGTGAAGCTAACCAACAGGTAGAAAGCAGCGTAAAAAGACCAGCTTATACCTAAAGTTTGCATCCAGTGAGTCAGACTAAGGTCACTGTGACCTCACGAAACATGTTTTTGGCAAGTGTTCATTCGCTAAATTTGACAAACCTCCACACAAATGTCTAATGAAATACTATGTCAAAGTGATGACATTTAATATCTCCAATGTCAAAGGTCAACTTTACTGTGACACTATAATGTTCTGCAAAAGCACTTTCCTGGTCGTTATTCAACGCCATAACTCACAGAACAGAAGGGAAGATTGTGACCATATTTCACATGTGGTTGGATACTGAATTGATGACACTAATCATGGGTAAATAAATCTTGGGTTAATAAATTCCTTTAAAGTCCTCACTGCATATATTATAAATCTGCACCCACTTTGTGTTTGTGTTTTTTAATGTGGCAAATTCAGTGTCCTGCTTTTTCCTGACCTTGTGGTTAATAAAGAGCACCAGCAGCATTTAGTTATAATTAGGAAGTGGATCAGCTTTTGCTATCTCTTCTAGCAGCTCTCTGGTTTTCTTGGGGGTCCACACAGAGACACAGTTCTGTTTGAACTTGGCCTCGTCAATGTCAAGACAGCCACTTTCTTTGAGTTGAAGTCGGTCCATTTTATGGTCTGGCTCTAAAGATTAGTAATGATTTATACGCTTCCGTCCCGTGGTAGTGCACATGGATTAAAGTTGCCCTGCCGTCCGCCTTGAACTCCTGTGTGTGGCGGCAGCAGTTTAACCGACGCAAACCGAACTGGATGTCATACTTTGAAACGGCACGTCACTCACCAGGCTGTAAATGAAACCGTTTGAACATCTCCAGTTAGTTGTCAGGCGGGAATCAAAAGAAGTACAGTGGCAGCGCGGTTAAAGCTGAAACATAAAAGCACACATGGAGAAGAGGATGTAATTGAGTCAGCATGTGTCTTAAAGTTGCGTCTTGGGGTGAAACAAGTGTGAGAACCAGTCGAGATAACGGCAATCTTTCATTATTTCTCAGACTGGAATATTTATCGGGCTATGCTGGTTCAATTTGGAATATCTGTGACATGAAACAACATAGCATATTTCTAGTACAACAAATGTATTATGTTTGACAAAAATGTCTCTTGGTTAGGTGTTCCAATATGATAAATATTTATTCAGGTGTCATAAAATAGCAAACAGGGTTTCTGTAGTTTCAGGTATTAGTTATCACTTCAGATGCAGATGAGAGGAATGCTTTCACTGAATATCCACGTTTTCTGACATCTTGGGTATTTTAACCAAAGTGTGTGTTTTAAACATCATAGATTATCCATGGTTTTCCCTCCAGTGACATAAATCCATGTACCATTGTCTGCTTCTAAGACATGAACTGGGTATTATGCACAGGTCTTTGTCTTTTGTGCATGAGGGTATGCAATATTTTGTTGCTGACTTGCTTTAGAAATTGCTGAGTACATTTTGCAACATAATTTTCGAACTGTTTTTAACTCAAGTTATCAATCATATATCTTTGACTGTAAGAAGGTGCTACAAAAAATACTAATTCCCATATGTGGTTGATTACTTAATTACATAAGGATGTTCAATCTCAGATTTATACTTTACTTATTCAGTAGGTTATTCAGTTTTCAGTGTTTTGCTGAAGACATAGTTTTGGATCCCTCAGACTTTGTGTCGGTGCTTAATCAGAAATTGTAGTTATCTGTTCCCACGTGGCAGCTTCTTATATTTTAACATACAGCTGCAACCATTAGTCGATTTATGAATTAGTTTTCAACTATTAAAGTAATCACCAACTATTTTGATAATTGACTAAACCGTTTGAGTTTAAGAAAAAAAAGGCAAAATTCTCTGATTAAAGCTTCTTAAATGTGAATAGTTTCTGGTATCCTTCTTCCTCTATGACGATAAACTGAATGTCAGACATTTAAGGGCGTCATGTTGTGCTTGATTAACATTTTTCACCATTTTCTAACATTGTACAGACCAAACAACTAATTGATTAATTGACAAAATGCTGGACAATGGAAATAGTGGTTCATTGCAGCCCTGTTTTTACAATGTTCAGATCTCGAGGGTCAGCTTTGACATATTAGCTCAATTGTTAAATTTGCGGCTTACAACTTGGCACATTTTCCCTCTCTAGGATACGTTTTGAAGCCTTTATCCTTGCTTTTCTTGTTTCTCAGCTTGACTTTTGTAACTCCCAGCACAAGTCTTTCTGGATTCCTGTTAATTCAAACTGCTTCAGGCAGGCTGCTCAGGAGGATTAGGGAGGGGGAAACGTATTACAATCCATCTCGGCCCTCCTCCGTTGGCTTCCTGTAACTTTAGGATTAATTATAAGACTGGTTGTTTGGTTAATTTCTTGGCACCCATGTGGCTCGCACCTGGTTATTGTAGGTTGCCAAGCTTTTAACCCTGTATCAACCTGAATGCACCGTCATATGTACAAATAGATCCGGAAACAGCTGTTCCTAAATCACAGCAAAGGCTGACCAAACTTCTTCTAACTGTGAGGGAATGTTGGTTAGACTTGCTTTTAATACTTAAATAGCTGCAACTGTTGCTCAGTTATTGTACATTACTTTAATTTTGCATATTTCATTCTAAGTTTTTGACATTATACCTTTACTTTACATGTATTTCACCTCACATGTGATATTCTTCTCTCATTTTAATGGCTTTGTGGTTTTGTGTTTCTGCATTACCTAGAAATATATATAAAAAAAGAGTTCCTTTAGTCACAGTGGTT
>OMNN01027535.1:14832-35062 GCA_900302755.1 Chromis chromis
TAGTCACAGTGGTTGAAAACTACTAAACTACTAAAAACACGTTATTACATTAATTCATGTCAATTTGACATGCCCACAAATGTATTTATTTATATAATGCATCTGCAGTTTTATAGTGTGTGTGTGTGTTCTTTTTTGCTTTTTGGAACCTCAACATACAACAAGGATATTTAACATTTAGTTTATTTCATAATGTCCCTGTTGTGTCTCACTAAAAATACTCTGGTTGTCCTGCTCCTGGATGTTCTAATGAAAGCTTTATCAGTCAGGAGAACTAGGGGGAGGTCAGAATGGTTGTAAAAACACTTCTTGGAGAGGTTTGATGATCCTTTCATCTTGTTTTGGGGGACTCTAAAAATTCAGAATTTCGATTTTTCTGAATTGCACCAAAGAAGAATCTTTGCACCCTATTATAAACATGTAGCATAAAGAATAGGAGCTGCTAATCCAGCTACTTTTTAAAGGCTGCTATGATTATGGTGTGTTTATTTTAATTTTTTCCATCTGCCAATTTCCTTTCACGCATGAAACTCTTAACACCATATATACCAACAATTGTATATAAGCATGATTTTCCTTTTTGAGGTGTGGGAGCTGCCAGTTCGGGTAAACTGACTTTCATGGTCGGAGGAGCCGAGGAGGAATTCACTGCAGCCAAAGAACTGCTCAGCTGCATGGGAGCTAATGTGGTGTACTGCGGTCAAGTTGGAACTGGACAGGTGTGAACAGATTGTTTCCTTATTGTTTTAAAGGGCTTGTCAGTCGATTTGATCAGAAATTTAATTGCTAAAAAATCTCAGAAGTTCGCCAGCTGTTCAGTTTGATAAATGCTAATATGTTGTCATTTCATTACAGGCTGCTAAAATCTGCAACAACATGCTTTTAGCCATTGGAATGATCGGAACTTCAGAGACGATGAACTTGGGAATCAGGTGAAGACGTTTTCTTGGCTGGAATAACATGAACCTGATAGCAAATCATGTCAATGTGCAGCTGCAATATAACTTCCAAATCCATCTTCATTCACAGACTTGGTCTTGATCCCAAACTTTTGGCCAAAATCCTGAACATGAGTTCAGGCCGGTGCTGGTCTAGTGACACCTACAACCCTGTGCCAGGGGTTATGGAGGGAGTCCCCTCTGGAAATAACTACCAGGGAGGCTTCGGCACCCAGCTGATGGCCAAGGTCAGTTTTTAAGCCTTTTGATATGAGATATGAGGTGGAAAAAGCATATTTAATGGGCCTAATAGCTGTGTTTCCTGTAAGTAATGTTAGGGTAATCATTTATTGCAAGTTGCCTCATTATTTCTGGAACCAAAAGGGTTTTATTTTTGCATTTTCTCACTCAGATTTATCTCAAGTTTCTGTGTCTTATGTTGCACATGTGACAGGGACTTCAGTGAAAATGTTACAGAAGAGTTTCTATCTGGGTCATAACACCTAAAATAATCCAGCCAACATTAAGCAGCACTTTACATCCCTTCACAAACGGGATCAGGCCCATATATTACAACGTAGAGAAAAATTCTCTGCGGTGCGTGTGGACTAGTGGTTTCAAAATTTAATTTTCAGCTCCGTTGGTTTTCTAATGCATGTTTGCTTTTCTTTTTCAGGACTTGGGCCTCGCACAGAACACAGCGACCAACACAAAGACTCCGGTGCCTCTCGGCTCCTTAGCCCATCAGATGTACCGTATGATGTGTGCACGCGGTTACGCCGCTAAAGATTTCTCCTCCGTATTCCAGTTCCTGCGTGAGGAGGAGGGACAGTAAAATGTCAGTCTCCACCCCGTCCACAGCCTCGGCCCTGCACAGGACTAACATAGAGTAGTTAGGGTGCATTTTGCCACAAGGACTTTTATGTTTTATTTCTGAAAGACATGAAGCCCAGAGAGCCTCAGCACAGTTGTGACAGATCATGTGAAAACTTCTCTCCTGTCGAGAATCATGTCTCCTGTGTGATCTAGCCTTTATTTTATAATAAAACACTCCTCAGCTTTAGAAGCAAGTGACTTGTCAGGTATGCAGTGAATCCAAAAGATTAGTACACTCATCGTCTGTCAAGGCTAAACAAATGCAAACACGGTTTAGTCTCCACATATTTATCTTTTTTGTTTATGATCATTTCTTTACGTTGCTGGGTTTATTTTGTGTTCACAGGGGTTGTTTCTCTTGACATCAGAACTGTTACTTTGAGTGTCATATCATACATATACTGTTAGAAAATAAAGACAAATTGTGATGTCTTAAGCTTTGTGAACAGTTAATTCACCACCTCCCTTTATGATTAGTCCCATAATTTACTCACCTTTAATTTGAATGTTACCTTTAATGTTAGGACACAATTCTAAAACAGCTGGATGCATATTTCTTTTAGTAATTGCTGCTATTTGTTGTAGTACCTTAAATGCTTATTTTATAAGAATAATGGTTATATAGGTTGCACATATTTTCCAGTAACTTCTTGTAGTAGTACCTTAAATGCTTTTGTTTTTTGTTTTTATAGTGTATATAGAAGTTGATGTGAGCTACACAGCTTCAATAACCAAAAATTCACTTCACAGAGTTGCATATTATTTTCACTAACTTGTTCTAGATGCGCCTTAAATGCTTATTTTCTTAATATATAGGTTGAGGTGAACTACGCAGCTTCAATAACCAAACATGCAACATCCACAAAGTTGCACTTGAATGCAGCCAAACCTCAGACACAGACAAATTCTAATTTCTCGTGATGAAAATGCCCATTTAAATTCTAAATCCATTCTGCAGAGCCTCTTTGGACGCTCACTGCACAATTTTCACTCCAGGACTCCGAGCACTAGGAAGTTAAATAGCTCCCAAATGTTTAGTTTGCATCGTGTGTCTCACCGATTCAGTAGTCACGATTAAATGTTGAGCAGACATCTGCTTTTTGGAGTTTGGCTGCAGGGCGAGATGCAGTGGCGGGATACGGCAGAGACACGCATGCAGGGGCCAAAGCTGCACCTAATTGTTCCAAACTAAAGAAGATTTTCATATTTTTTCTAATTTCTTTCTTTTCATCCAGCTATGAACCAAAGTAGTTGCTCCTTCATTTGGGGATCTCTTTTTTCGCCAGACGAGCAGGGCGGCATGTTTCTGATCTAGTTTGCCAAGAACCAGTGAAGGGCCAAGGTGCCATAGGTCATGCGATCACAAGACAAACCCATAAAAAGTCCATTAAGCACTGTAGACTAAGAGCTGTGTTGTCATCTGCTTGATAGGTGCTGCAAACAGAGCAGCACTTTGGTCTCCGGCCTGCAGCGCACTGTGACAGCCTGACATCATCCGCTGATGCAGCGTCATTCCTCCGGTTCGACTTATCTTTAATAAGCTGCACATTCAGCAGCCTGCTTGTGTTTTTAGCTTCAAACATAACATAACCCACAATATGCGCATATCTGGAAGAATAGGATTTTGCAGCAACACGGTTTGAGCATGTGCCAAAAGATTTACGCACGTTTCCAGGTTGTGCCAAGTTAGTTTGACTGGACTGGTTTTGGGGGAAATGCGCATGTTTTCTCAAATTTTCTCTGCCTTTTTCTTGTTCCAAATTTAATCCAAAGCTGTTGTTCAAGATTTTACATTTTGCTACGAGAGCATAGATTTGTAATCCTTATTTCTGCGTTTTAATAGTGACTTACTTTTCCCGAGATGTGTCCCATATTGTAAAAAATAGAATCCAAACTCTGATTCTTCTAACTTTTATTAAGGATAAACAACATCAACTGTTATATTTTTAAAGAAATTCTGAGTCTGTTTAGTCGTCTTACTTCAAGAGGTTAACTTTTATTTGATTACAACACGACAAAATGTCTACTTTTAATGTTAATTATACATTTCAGACCTTTTACGCAAAAGGTTGCATTTTAGCTGTAAATTGATGTCAGATGCGTTTTGGCTCCCACTGAAAAACATCAATCGTTAATTGATAATTAAAGATTTAAAGTGCCACATAATTTTAATTCACCCGTGTCTTGGTGTCGGTAATGAATCCATCCTTTAACTTTTAGACAAAACAACACAAAATGGCTTCATTTAAAATATTTGGGTTGCTTTTACGCATGGACGAGCCTTGTGTGTGTGTGTGTCTGTGTGTGCATGTGTGTGTATTTACATTGAAACAGAAATGAAATTCTTTATTAATAATTTAAAAACGATTTGCAATTTACGGATTTCTCATCTTTTTTTCGTTTAACTGGATTAACTGCTCATGCAACCGTTTCTACGAGCTGCTTTATTCCATTTTAAACGCGACGCGCCCTCTAATGTGCGAACAACGAGGCTCAGATGATTCCTGTCGAGGCAGCACTCACTTATTGTAGCTCGGCCGCTTTTGAAATTTAAGAAAGCATGCTTTTTTCCCCTCCTCTCTGTTTAAAACGCAGCGTTAAATAAAAAGCAGATTTAAGGTCGTTTATCATGACAATGTAATATAAAAAAAATAAAGTAAAATCAGACATGAACCGATTAAAAAAAACATTAAGCTGTTTTTTTTTTCTCTTTCTCCTGAAATGTAGACTGCTCACTTCTTGCCTACAAGCTATGAACTTGGGCCATAAAGATTTACAGCCTCAAAAGGTGGGAAAACTCTATTAAAAATAAAAAGGTGCTCAAATTTAGTTGGGTATACATTCCTCTGTGTCTGTGGTCTCGGCTTAAAAAAAACGAAGTAAAATGAATTCTGTAAGTTAAAGCAGGTTTTTTTATTTAATCCCTCACGATCATATTCACCTCTTTAGTCTTATCACAACACTCCTTCTGCAGCTAAACGCTTAGTGCCAAATAAACACGTTATTTTCATGCATGTGCATATAGAACTTGTTTATGTGTGTTCCAATGGAAGCCTGTTTTTAGCTGAGTTGTGCTTAGAAAAACAGGAGCCCACCTATAAATAAAGAAACATGCAGACATTACATGCTTTCCCTTTTTTCCCCTCTCACTCTTCTACTCCAGCTTTCATTCGAACCATTTCGTGCCACTAGATTTTTTTTTTCTTCTTCCTTAATTTCATAGTCTGGTTAAAGAACCAAAGAGAACAATCCGTTATTTGTCCCCAAAACACCACGATCTGTCGATGCAATCTCCTCTTCGGCTTTCACCACTGTTTTCTCTTCCTATTTGGCTAGACTGCAACTTTCAACTTGACCTTGGCCTCCAGCCGCGTCTAACTCGAGTACAACCAAATGTGCCATATTTCTGGTATTTTGTGGACCCAGAACTTGTGTTTACATTCACACATCGCTGTGCCAAAGGTGAGTTTGATTTAATTTATGTTTGTTGCCATATATTCGTTTTAAATGTACCCATAAGAGATAAATGTCTTTTTTTTTTGGTGTATTTTTTTCTCCGTAATAATTGTGCGTAAAATCGCCATTCAAAGGCAGCCAGTTCAGTTCAGATACTTTAATATTAGGATGGCAAATTTAGGGGAAATACACTTTTTATTGAAACCTCATAAAAAAGGTTCAATATTTACATACAGAACCTTTACAAATCGAATCAAGACACGTGAACTGTTCTTGCCTTTTCCTTAAAGTTAGAGCGTAATTGTTTTTGGCACGCGTCATTGCGCACTAAATACGCCGAAAAAAATACTTATCACTTACATGTGTTGCATAATTCATCAAGAAACTCTGTTTTTGTAGCACTAAAGGGAAAAATAAAACGCCTTCATATGACAGTTTCACTCAGATTAAGATTTCAAAAATTACTTGAGATTGGAAAAAAAATCCCACGAAGCTTTTTGCCACAAATAGGGATGTACAGTATCTTCACAAACACAGAGCCTGATCTGCATTATCTGATGTCTAGACGTTTATCATCTCCTTTGCATATCACGTGTTTGGCCCTGGCCAATAACCTCGCGATCTTTATGTACTCAGCAGTGTTGGTATCGTTACTCTGCCCGAGTCCCTGTCTCTGCTCAGTCGAGGGGATTTTGAAAAAGAGTTGGTCGTCTCAATGTAGGGCATGCTATGACCGCCTCATTACTCCTCCACTCGCACTGGATTGACCCGATGATGTTCCTCTACGACAACGGTTTGGATGAGAGAAGCAAGAACATGGAAGGATTTACTGGAGGCAATTTTGCTGCAAATCAGTGCCGGAATTTGTTAGCGCATCCAACCTCACTGGCTCCCAGCACCACCTACACTGCGAGTGAGGTGCCAGTCTCTGGCATGGGGGAGCCTGGCAAACAGTGCAGCCCCTGTTCTGCCACCCAGAGCTCGCCCAATGCATCTTTGCCCTACGGATATTTTGGCAGCAGTTATTACCCATGTAGGATGTCACACGGCGGCGTCAAGGCTTGCGCGCAGCCCTCCGGTTATGGCGATAAATACATGGACTCGTCGGTCTCTGGTGAGGAGTTTTCCACCAGGGCGAAAGAATTTGCGTTTTATCAGGGCTATTCCTCGGCCCCTTACCAGCCCAGCTACTTGGACGTGCCTGTCGTACCTGCCCTGAGTGCTCCATCTGAGGCAAGACATGAGTCTCTGCTGCCCATGGAGCCCTACCAGCCATGGGCCATCACCAACGGTTGGAGTGGTCAAGTTTACTGCACCAAGGAGCAGCCACAGTCAAACCCTCTGTGGAAATCCTCGTTACAAGGTATTTTATTGCTTTATTATCAACACAAAAATATGTTGTGTTGAAGGGAATGTGCAATTGCGAAACATGTACATGCAGGACTAAATGTAAAAAGGTCTTTTTCAATTTAATAGAGCGCTTATGAGAATATTTTTTATGTCAGATGTAAAAAGTGTGATTTTGTGGCTCAGATGATTAAAATATTTGACTCCATTTCTTCCCACAGACACTATTTCTGGTGGAGACAGCTCTATCCGCCGTGGGAGAAAGAAGCGTGTGCCATACACCAAGGTGCAGCTCAAAGAACTGGAAAGAGAGTATGCCACCAATAAATTCATCACCAAAGACAAAAGGAGAAGGATATCGGCGCAGACAAATCTCACAGAGAGACAAGTGACAATCTGGTTTCAGAACCGGCGCGTAAAGGAGAAAAAAGTCGTCAATAAATTCAAGAGCTCCAGTTAGCTCCTGTATCAGGAAGTGAAAGAGGCGGACATGGATGCGCTTTCATCCACAAACTGTGCTATAATTTATTACACTCTGAACGGTTTGGTTGTCGCCAGAAAGGCTCTACACGTTTGACCTTCACATTTCCTTCCTCAAGTTTTAATTGGAACCAGTCGATACGGCCTGTTGGCAGAAGATTGGAAATGGTTTGGAACATGTTTACCAAGGCGATTCTGCGTGGGATGGTTTTGATATTTCTAAAAATATAAGACGTTCTGCCTTGAGGCACAAGACACTCCGTCCAGTCATGCGCTTTTCTTCTATTTAACCAAGAAATTAAGGCCCAAGTTCAACTTTCATTTTTTTACGCAGTAATGCTGCAGTAAATAAAAAGTAAACCCTATCCAAACAGGCCAGGCTAAACAAATGAAAATAACAAACTAAATATATATGACCTAAATTCATTAAGAAAACAAAATGATTCACTTAAACTCTATTCCACAGTTTGGATACTTGAAAAATAGAGTTTACGCAACAACCTCGCCTTTGGAAATCCAGTCACTTCATTTAAAATAAGCCTTTATCTGTTAACATCAGACTAGTGAAACTAGCCTGTGCATTTCAGTGGCTTGGCCCTCACTTTGTCCACTTCACTGTTTCTTTTTTTCTTTCTGAATACAGTACAGGGTTTTTACAATCAGAATTACTCAACGCGCACACCCCTTATGCAATTTCTTCCTGTCGTTCAACAAATTTTCTGATTTTCTTTGCAGAAAACACATTTAAACATGTAAATACTACGACTGCAACTATCTATCCTCCCTTTTTTGACTGCAATAGCCAAAAGTTTTTGACAATAAATGTTTGAGACATGTGATCTTGTCATTTTCATTCATCAGGGTTTTTTGGGTCCATATGTGGACATGGATTATCGATCGAGGGAAAGTAGATTTTGCAAACTGCTTTCATGGTAAAATAAAATAAAATAAAAAAAATATATATACAGTATATATGTATAATCTATATATATAAAGAGAGAGTATATTCCCTGTACGGATGCTAGTGTAGGTTATGGAGGCCCACAGGCCTGCAGCAGGGCGGCTTGTTGAGTTCAGAGCTTTGGGCCATCAGGAGTTTATCGCCATCTAGTGGTGAAGATCTTTCAGTACAGCGTGTCTGTCCATAGAGTCCAGCATGTGTATCTGTCTTCATATCAGTCTGTAGAGAGAGAGAGTGTGTGTGTGTGTGTCTCAGTAAGACAAAGGCTGAAAAATACCTGTTACTTTGCACCTGATTGGGGCCTGATGCTAATAATGTATTAACAACAGCAATCATGCAAATATGGCAGTGCTGCAGAAATATTGTGACAAATACAAAGTTGCAAGTAATACTATTATCAGTTTTATTGATAAATGAATTATTGCAATCAAGACATACAAATCAAATTTAATTGATGCTATCTCTACTTTTTCAGTATTAAAACAATCAGCAACACCAGCTTGACTGGTTTGTTACAATATGAGAATGGAAACGTATTTGTATTTCCACTTTCTACATTTGTTATTGATGTTCAGTCTCTTTAAATACATGTAAAACAACAGCAACGATATTCTTGTTGATTTTTGTTAAGTTTAATTTAAAAGTTTGTTTCTAAAATACATTTTTAATACGTTAAAAACACAATTCGGTATCAGGTTATTGCATTAAAGCGCATAGAAGAATCGCTCCAAATCGTGGCATAATTTCCCCCCAATCCTCACAAGACTAAAAATCTAAAATGTCTTTTCATTTTAGTTTTGCATGAAAGAATAAATAGTATTAAATTGTCAGATTTAGAAATAAAATGATTCATATAAAAAAACACATTCGAGCAGGATGTAAACAAACGCAATAATATGACAATAAGAATTAACTCTGAGTGTACATTTGTGGAATAACGGATCGGCCTGTTCACTTTTACGCACCGTCTTTTACTTTAGTTCTCTGTGGTGAAATTCCGCCAGGTGCCTTTAATATAATATCATAATTGGATCACGGTGCTAATATGCTCCATATTATTTAATCACATTTACTATTACATAAATTAATAAACCATTATATCAATGTGTAGGTTAAAAGATTACACCATATAGTCAGTGGAGTCTTTCACAAAAAACAAAATCAGTGTTTAATATTGGACTTCTGTGTAAAATGTGAATATTAAATGATGTAACTATGTTGGCCTTGGAGGGAAACTGACCTACCAAACCCTGTTCTGCTGATTCCTCTTCTCTTCTGAATTTGAAGAACCCGCACCATAAAAAGAAGCGTTTTTCTTCTTCACAGTATTTAAGCAGCACCCTTTGGTGAGTGTCACCCTCTCAGCTCAGTCACAAAACTAAAGCAGGCCGATTTAACTCACAATAGCAGGCAAGTTTATCGTCTTGTTCAAGGCCAGGCTGATTTGGATAGAAGGTCTTTTTATTATAATTTAGAGAAGTGATTTGCTCAGCATTCTGATTCCTGATTCCCTTTGTGGCATTAATGGTAATGTTGGTGTAAATATTCTTCTACCTTTATGCATCCTTTATAATTGCCTCCTTTTAGTTGTTGTTCTGTGTCATTGCTCCCCCTAACAGCCACACAGGTAACTGCATGCCACTCCAAAATGTTCAGTAGGCTGCAGGCCTGAAGCTTGAATTAATCAGTAACATGGTGATTTTAATAATAACATAAACTAGTCATAGAAGTTTATCTAGTACCAGTTACAGCAGTAAAATTTTACACTACTGCTGGATATTAATGTTCCCATTTGGCAGGAAGAAAACTGGAGGCAGTAAAATTCCTAAAATAGCAAATATTTATTTGAAAACTCAAAAAAATTAAAGCTTGCTTCGTGGAGGCACTTCAATAAAAAAAATAATATGGAGATTCGTTGGTGCGTAATGCTGCGCGCTTTTACGCATTTATGTTTTGCGCATTTGTGTGTTGGGGGGGATGGCGTTGAACGTTGTGCAGTGAACTTCAGACAAGAATCTTTATTTGTTGCAGATGAAGAAAAAAATGTCAAGGGGTTTAAAAAAAATCCTATTAACAACAAACAAACATAAAAAAACTAGTCAAACTATTTCATATGAGCTGGAATTTACTGGAAAGATTTCCGTCCAGCTTGGAATATTTTCCGTCAGATACATAAACACACTCCACTCTGGATCAAACCCTCTATTAGTCTGCATTTTTCTGTTACAGAGATATGATACAACAGCCTTTCCAATGTGCTAACAATGATAAAAACACAGCTGGACAATAACATCAGTGCAAATTCGCATGTTGAAGTGAAGACAGTCGGTTGTCATTGATGATAAATTCCAGCCTAAACACATTTAACACACATTCAAACATGAACACGAGGCTGAATTTGTGAATCCAGAAAGTTTTATTAAGGTTTTTAATGAGTTTCTGTTTACAGCTGTAGCCCCCCCACCTCCCCAGTATTGCTTCCGGATAAGCCCACCCCAGGTTGTCCATGTTTTCCAGTTCACTCTGTCCACTTTCTTTGCAACTTGAACACACCAGACATTCATTTAACTTTTAAATAATATCTACAATGTACTTTTAGAAAAGTCATATGGTCGGTGCATGACAACTTAATAGAGACACATGGAAAAAATAGTTTGCACCAATAAAAATAGTCCCTGTAAAGTAAACCTGTGTGGTGATGTTTGTGTCAGCTGGTCGTTTTTAAATAACTTTGCTCTTCGTGGGGATTTTTCATGCTGAAGTCTCATAAAATCAGAAACTCCTGCAAATCAGGTGGTTTATATGCTTCCTCCTCAAATCACCATAAATATCAGAAAAGTGGAGGCATTGAAAACGACTTCTTCTTGTCTGGCTCCCTCTTGAACATTTATTTTGAAGGCACTGAATTGAAACCTTCTTTTAATTCACATACAAACAAAATCTAAATTAAATAAAAGTATTTTGGATTTGTCAACATATTTTCGATGCGCACAAAATGCTATTTTTCCCATCTACTGCTATCTGTAATTTAATTCTACACATGGGCTCTTTGATATGTAAAACTGACCCAACACATTTTATAGAGTTTTAGAAAATGTTCGGCTGTGAAATGAGCGCAGGAACCAGGAAAAGCAGGAGGCGCCCGCAGCTTTTCAGGCAGTTAAACCAAACCACATTCCTCCCCAAGTGACAAGCGAAAATTCAGGGAAACCGAGAAGAAAACAGTTTTTTAGGTTTAAAACTTTTCTTTAGTTGCCATCCAAAAGCCATATTCGCTGTAGAAACTGCTAAATCTATTTTTATACATCTATTTTTATAATCTATGTATGTTTATATATATAACTTCAGCTTTTGCATTTTCTGCTATAATCAATAGTTATATTCAGAGATCTGGTGCTGCAGGGTTTTATTTTTATTTCACACTTCAGCTTTGTTGCATCTGAACCACTTAGGGCGACTCATAGAGCAGCTTTGACTTTCATGTGATTTATATAAAGAGAAAATCAGTAATTTAGCATTTTATTCGCAGCACTAACTCATCTTTTATGTTTACAATAATATAATATATACATTTATGTGGCTACACTAATATTTTTTACGCAAGGTTATTACGCAAAGAAAAGTTTTCTTTCTTTTTTTTAAATATATGTTTATTGTGGATTTTTTTTCTTTCCTATGATAAACGGGCAGCCTTCTGTTTACGCACAGCCTACTGAAACCTGTTCCACTATTAAGAGTTTATTAATTAACATTTACAGGCTCGAATTGAGCAGTGAAACTGTGTAAAAACTGTAAAAAGGGATTTATAAATGTCACTCCAGCTTCGGCCTAAATCCTAATGCTGCTATGAAAACTGTTAGTGGCTGAATAATTCACGATCATCATCAAAAGTATGTCTCAAAGCAAATTTAATCACCAAATGAAATGCAGTTTAACAACAATAACACACACACACGGTCGAATAAAACTCAAAAGCACTTGGGCAGAATGAAATATTACAGTCTCTTAATGTTTCCCTCTAGATGACAAATTTAGAGACTTTGATGTCCAAAAAAAAAAGAAAGAAGTGAATTTGGACCAAATTTCTTAAAATTGGCTGCATAACAGGATTAGTGATATGTGACACATGTGCCCACTTACTCCACAGTGATGACAAATGAAAATGGATTGGAGTGTGGGAAATAGCCCGTGTCCAAAGGTTTATATTGGGCGTTGCAAAGAGAGAACAGGCAATGCAAAGACTGGAGCCCCTTTCGACAAATACATCTATTATTCATAGCTCATGAGCAGCATGCATATCTACATTAACGTCAAACGCTCGCTTTGTTGTGATCCATTGTATCAGCTGATCACCCCAAAAGGAAAGTCATTCAAACTGCTTCAGGCCTTTTTGTAATCTTATTCCAAGTTGGGTTTTTTTTCCTCAAGATGCAGAATGTTCAGATGTAGAAGCAAACATGTGGTAACTCAACACATGGGCCTTTTAGAACCGAGATTCAGTCACTTTTACGCACAGAAAAAGCTAAAACCAGCATGCAGTTGAGCATAATATTCGGAATAATGTCTAATATGTAATGTATTTGGAGCTATTCAGGTCCAAATAAACACATACAGCAACCACAGAGGGCATAAGAGAAGCCTGCAGTCACAGTCCTTTGTCTTTTTGTTCCCGGGTGCGAAACTGGACTGATGCCTGACAATAGTGCCGCATGACTCACATTGCTCCAACACTTGTGGACTAGATTGCTCTATATATAGCCAGAGCAGCTATATTAAAATCCACTCAGAGAGACGTCAAAAACATACCTGCGGGCGCTTCAGTGATCAAATAATCAGATGTAACTGTTAAAAATAGCATCCAAGTGAATTTTACGCACGTGTGGCGCAGCCCTTAAATTTGATCTGTCATCTGAAACTCAACAAGTCCTCTGTTGTCATCTGTGCTACAAAGTCTAAACCCTTACATGCACAACAAAGCCTGTATCTTGTTGCCTGCGTGGTAGAAAAACGTCTTTAAAAGCGTCCAGACGCCTCAGTGGAGGTTAAGGTTAGGGTTAAGGTGAGGGGTTAGGATAAAAACGAACTTAAAGCTTTAAATAATTGTAAAGTTACGCATCTTGGCGTGAATTTGGAGATAATTCTCAGTTTTCCACCTTGCAAGGTGATAATTTAAGGAAATCAGCTATGTAGAAGTAACCAAGTAGAAGCTTTACAATGTAAAACGATGCAAAAGATATTTTCAACCTTGTCAAAAAAATTGCTTCAAAATTCCCTTTCAGTATTTTTCCTTTTCCATACAGCCACAGGTCCACTTTCTACTCTCTTTGACTCATATAGCCTACACGTTCAGACGTAGGCTATCTGTCATTTTGTGCCAGTGGTCACATGGCTTTGGCCCTCAGGAATGGATAGAGATGGATCCCCACGTCAGCTTGTACGTCTAAGGATTTCTGCTCCACCAGTCTGCCTCAAAGTGACTGGAGCGCAGCGACGCGGAGGAACTATGCGAGGATTATTATAGGACGTTTCCAACAGCAGAATATGGATTTTGATGAACGGATCTCTGGCTCCAATATGTATTTACCGAGCTGCACTTACTACGTCTCCGGAGCAGAGTTCTCGGGTCTCCCTCATTATTTAACCCAGAGCCAGTCCTCTTGCCCCATGACATACTCGTACCAGTCCTCAGCGCTGCCACAGGTCCCGTCCGTAAGAGATGTGGCTTTCAGAGACTATGGCATTGATACTTCAAGTAAATGGCACCACAGCAGGGGGAGCCTGTCACACTGCTACGCTGAGGACATCGTGCACAGGGACAGCTGGTCGAGCCCAGCCTCACGGGGGGGAGAGATCCTGGTGAAAGGCGGCTCCGGCGTCAGCCACTCCAGCTCCTCCAACCCAGCGCCGGGCTTCTACGGGAGCGTTGGCAGGAACGGGGTCCTGCCGCAGGCTTTCGACCAGTTCTTCGACACGGCCTACGGTAGCGCAGAGAACAGCACAACGCCGACGGCACAGGCGCCAGACACGGACAGACACGCCAAGGCGAGCCCAGCTCCTGCGCACTCGGGCTCGGACACAGCGGAGAGCTGCAGCCCCAAGTCGTCCTCCGGCCACAGCGAGGAGAAGCAGAGCAAAAGCAGCAGTGAGTGAACCTGCTTAATGCAAGGAACCAAATCTAACGCGTTGCTCTTAAAGCTTTTTATATGCAGTTTTATAAGCACGTAAGGTTTATGGAGGGCCTGCAGATTTACCCTATAACAAAACTATGTTATAAACGACAAGATCACGTGCTTGGGATTGAAATTGGCCGTGAAGACTTTGGCGTTAAGCTTGTCTTCAAGATTTCAAACAAGATCCCTACTTTTTCCCCACACACATTTGTGCTTATATTGCCTTATATAATTACCCTGTAAAAACATATATGGCAAATAGATTTAGTTAATAACATACTACTGAAATAACAACTTAGATATTTCAGATACAGCCCTGAGCTCTCTTATTTATATCCCTGTGATTTTAATTAATTTATTGCTCATATTTATGCCTATTTCTTTGATTTAACGTTGGGTTTATTTTGTGCTGGCTGTTCTGGGCTGCTGGGGCATTTCAGTTTGACTTTGGACAAGACTTTTTTTTAGCTCTAACCCTGCTTCTCAGCATAAATATTTACAAATTCTCAGGATTTGTAAGGATTTAATCCAACAACTGCTTTCCATGTCGGAATTTACTCGAGTAAAGCTAAAAACAACAGCTCCTTTACGCACAGTGAAACCAAAAGCGGACAGTAAAAGCGTATCAAGATATATGATACTCTCCTGTTTGGTTTAGGCCCACGCCCTAACTCTTAAAAAGCAGCCAATATGGTTTTTACAGATTTCAGTAAGTTTTCACTACTTCCGACATGCAGTCCTTCAAAGTGTTCCACTATCAGGCTTACAGGCTTTGTTTACAAATCTCGGTCCTGTAGGCCTGAGAGGAGGGAGACACTTGAACTCCAAAAGCTCACTCTGGACCACCAACTGCTGCTGCTGCTGCTTCAAAAGCAAGAAATATACTGTGATTTCATATCGTGGCTGTAATTTCTGATCTTTTCTCGTGTTTTTTTTAATTTATTTTTTAAATTCCAGGTGGCCAGAGGACGCGCAAGAAGAGGTGTCCATACTCCAAGTATCAGATCAGGGAACTCGAGAGGGAATTCTTTTTCAGCGTTTACATCAACAAGGAGAAGCGTCTGCAGCTCTCACGGATGCTCAACCTGACAGATCGCCAGGTCAAAATTTGGTTTCAAAACAGGAGGATGAAGGAGAAGAAACTGAACAGAGACCGTTTACAGTACTACACCACAAACCCCCTGCTATAAAAAAAAAACTGAACAAAGACTGCGGCCATGCACCCCCCCTCACATCTATATCATTACCTGAGCAGGAGGACGGGTTTTTCTAATGTACCAGACTCCATAAAGAATTCTACTATTCGTATATTATTTTGTCATTAAACACAATTGGCTCTATTATTATTATTATTATTATTATTATTGGTTGACAACAATTTTCCAAATTTCAAAGCGATGTGATTGCGTGTTTGGGGTGTTTACGCACGAACCCACATGTGTCTGAATTCCCATTATATTATTTAACAATACACACCGAGATTACTATACTGCATTTTCAGAAAAATATGTTTTTTTTTCTTTTAAAATTAAACTTTATTTCCCAAATTTACGCACGCACACTTATTGTCTTGCATTTCCAACAATATTTTTTTCTCTTTCCCCCCTTTTCCCCCCAATGAAACTTCATATCTCCATTTTACGCACGAAACATTTGTGGCGAGAATTGTGTGCCATCAAGCTGCTGTTCGCTTTTCCTTCTATCTCTTAATCTTTTAACACCACTGTGCAAATACAAATCCAGTATTTGAAATCTGTTTGGTATATTTTGAAGCAGAACGCATCTGAAGCTCCACATTAAAAAAAAGAAAGAAAAGGCGCTGGTCAGTGCTGCGTAGCTACACAATGAGTTAAGTTATAATCTGATACAAATGCGCTCTTTTGCTGCATTTTAAGACTCGGTGATATTTAACATCTGCGCTTGACCCTCAATGCAAAGCGCTTTGTTGAGCTCTGGAGCCGTAAAGTTGGATTATTCTCCAACTTCATCTAAAAGGGCACACCGCTGATAAAAGCGCAAAACCCCCAAATGAAACATAATCCCACATTTTGTTTTATATGCCAGCACGTGGATGGTATCAGATGCATGATATGTAGATGCTCTTTTTTGTATCCCCCCATGGCTGGAAATAAGATCCTCTGCAGTTATTATTTGATATCCATTACAAAGACTTCATTTGTCTCTGGGAGGAGGAAGTGATGGGGGTAGAAAGGCTGATTTTGGCCTGTTAGGGGTTAAATGAAACAATCTTGACACTTGTTTTAATGCAGAATCCAACTGACGCCTCTTTTTTTTCTTACTCCAAACAATATGAATCTATTTGTCTTATTACGCTCCCATGAGATTAACTAAACGTCAGCCTGTCAGGGATAAATAAAGAAACCCCAAATCGCTATTACAGTCACAAACAGCTGCATGGTCATTTTATTTATCATCTGGAGTGGCTTAATCCAAAGATCAGTTTATACACACAAAGCAGGGAGATTTATGTTAACCTGCAAATGATGGTAAAGATGCGTAAAAAAACACAATGGGTTCAGGTGGCTTTCTATCCTAGCACCAGGCCCCTTGAAAACAACTTGAATGGCCTGTCATAAGCTAATAAGGGCCCTGGTGCCTTCCTTATACCGTGCATCCTGTGAGGCTCCCAGGAATTCCGCTTTGATTGCTGCACATCCTCCCAGTTGCTCCAGTAACTTGGCCATAAAACGCGGATTCGTCTGGAGCATTTGGAGTGTAGTGCAATAAAGCGTCTGAGACCAAGGTTATTAACTGTGACTAAGGGGCTGCAAAACAACGGCTGGGAGCATTGAAACTTGTGTTCACGGACCTTTCCGCCGTCATTTGTTGCAGCATCTTACCGTGGTCGGAATATTCTCTCGTGTGTGTGCGTGTTGTCGTGTGTTGTTGTGTGTTGCGGTGTAAGGCCTTCCGTCTTTGCCCACTGGGTGGCGCTCCTCAGATCAATGTCATTGCCGTGAATTGAGATATAAAAGAAGTTTGACTCCAGCTGCTTTTAGAATATGTCACCACCTCAGGATTTCGTTGTTAAGGTAGGCTCAGAAATATTACCGTGTGCGTAAAAAGAAAAATCTGATTTAACCAAGTCTGTCTATGTTTCACATTAAAATAGATCATCTCCATATGAAAGTCACTAATCCGAAGGTGCTGTTTTTCATTTTTATGTTATGATGCAATGGATTCATTAGCCTAGCGAAAAATTGCCAGAAGAGTTATTATTATTTTTTGTTTTTTTGCAACAAACATGTTTGTCTCTTTGGAAATCCAGGGCAGGTTCTCTCAGCTTGAAGCTTTGGAGAAATAAAGGCAGGGAAGTGACTAATGCGCACTAAGAAATAAAATCACAAACCTTCTTTATTCCCAACATTTTTTGGACCACTAATTTTTATAATTGCTCTACTGCTTAAAAGATGAATCATGCTTTATTTTTATGGCAGAAAATTAGATTTACGTTGAGCAGATCTCGTTAGAAGAACACAAACATACGAAAAATGGAAACTTTACATCGTCTTGTGCACCATTTATCCAATCTGATGCATCCGTGTGTGCGCTTTTGTGTGCGCACTGGCGAAAACACACAAACAAAGACACGTTTTAGGTTTTTAATTTAACCTCTAACATTTCTTTAAAAAATAAAATCAAATTATTAAAAATATTTTCCAATAAAAATCCTGCTTTAATGTGAATTATAATACAAAAGGACCATAGTATAAGAAGAGCAGAGGCGCAGGGCTCATGCACTAAAACATGACAGCAAATAATCCACTATTGGGTTAATGGTTATTCTCATTCGCTGCAGACTGCAGCAGGTTTGACGCCACAGAAAATGGCTGTACATAAACTGTAGCTCTGATTTCTAGACTTTATGGCTCCAGACTTAAAGGAAGATAGACGTAACCCATGTCGTATTTTAGAGCAAACCCCACCTTCAGAGGCGTTTTAGGCTGACCTAAATCTGTAGGCCTGCGTTATAAACCACAACCCTGTTGACTTTTCTTTTAAGGTGGCACGTTGATGTATTTCTGCTTTGTTTTTATTTTATTTTTTAATGTGGCAGTCCAGGCTTGTGTTTATGTGATGACACACAGCTAATATCCTCTTTTTTATTTACTTGCGTGGCCAACTTGTGTTAGAAAATGACTCATGTTGGGTTGTGGATCTTGTTTATTCTAAATTAAGACAAATATTACCTCATAAGGCCCAAAAACATCACCTTACGCACATGTAATACAATATTTTTTATTTTATTTTATATTATTTGTTTTTTTCTGACAACTACAATACGAAGGCCTCGAACTTTTCAAGACTATTACGAGAAAAACGGCGAAGGTTTTTAATATATTTTTCGTAAAACAACTAAATTAAAACTACTTAAAGGGCAAACACATAATTTTCTTAGTGAGTAGATTTTTATAGAATGTGTTGAATTTAAATTTAACTTATACAGAATCTAAAAACAAAAGGATATAGGTCTTGGAATTAGTGCGTCTTTTTCCTGTGCGTAAAATGCCATTACCAAGTGGTTCCACAAGGATATAATAGCAAGATTACCCAGTTCTAATCTAATCTATCCATTATGGAACTAACACTAATGCAGTTTCTCCAGTATTAGGCGACCATGAAGCAGATCCACTGCATTGTTCAGCTGTGCCTTCACTCTGCCTGCGCGTCACCTTCTTATAAACGCTCAACACAGCCTTTGCAATAAAAGTTGTCTGGACGCAATCAGCCACAATATTCACACCACAATTACACCAGCACTGAAAACAAGTGACTTTGCATTGGCATGAGCAGCAACCTGAAACGCTGTCTGCACTGCTACTGCACAGTCCAGGAGGAATTCTAAAAGTATAGTCCAATAATAATCATGAGAGCAGCAGCAGAAAAGGTTAAGAGAGCTCGAGCAAAGAGTCACACAGGACATTTTGGATCTTTGATGCACCCCGAGCTTCTCACAGGCACCTCTAGAACCCTTCATTTTTACAGTGCTGTAAAAGTGGCAATAAAGCTATGCATTGTACATAATTGTTAGGGACAGCTTTCAGCAACTGAGTTGTCAAATAGGGGTTGTTGTGGTTGAATTTACATAGGCAGCTCTGGGCTTATAGGTGGTGATCGAGGAAGATTTTGAGGAGATTTTGCTTAAACCCCTTTGATGCATCACATTCCCCCACAGTTTTCTCTTTACTTAGCCTAAAACAAAATATATGACACAGTGGAGTTGCCTGGTCGGACTGGGAGGAGTCTGTAGTCGCCTGGTGTTTTAATTGGCTGCAGGCTACAGTGAGAAGCGTGAGTATCAGTAATTATTCAGCAATGTTTTGCACAAGAAATGTCAGCCAGAAAGGGCTATCTTCATCCTCCGTCAAATTCTACCACGACGATGTCATGCCCCAACAACCAAGCTGGAAATTCCTTTTTCGTGGACTCCTTAATCAACGTGAGAACCGACAGTGGTTCGTATTACCAGAGTAACAGCGTGTATTTGCCACCGGCGTCGGAATATTCATATGGACTCTCCGGTGGCTCTTGTTTCCCCGGGATCGGTAAGCGCAACGAGCCAACGACCCAGAGCGTGATCCCGTCTTCTGCTCCGTATGTTCAAGGCATGGAAACGTGGCTGGAAACGTCGAGATCCTGCCGGGTGGATCAGCCCAGCGGCCAGCATATGGCTCAGTGTTCATTCTCACCGAGTATAAAAGAGGAGAGCGCATATTGCCTTTATGAGTCAGACAAATGTCCGAAAGGAGCGACTGTAGATGACATATCCTACTCGGCTGCATCATGCCCCGTTACCGGCAGCACCGTGCCGGTCCCCGGCTATTTTCGACTGTCTCAGACATACGCGTCCTCCAGGCTTTATCACGATGTGCAGCCAAACATGAGTCACTTTACTCTGCAGCGACCTGTCCGCTTGGATAGCCAACCCTCCCAGCCGCCGGCTGCCTCTGCGGAGCCGGAGCACAGGGAAAGCCACGAGG
>OMNN01027536.1:0-15724 GCA_900302755.1 Chromis chromis
TAGCAAACTCTGTGCCCCACAATGACTAACATGCACTCTATAGTCATACACAAATTGCTGCTGGCATGTGAACTGTGTGCCTGTGTTTGTCCAGCTATCAATCATGCAGATATAAAGACCCTGACAGTTGCTGCTTTATGCAAATGCTGTTTCAACATGTTGATTGGCAATATGCAAATACAATGTCAAACTACACAGATGGACATCCAATGGCACATCGCCTACTTCATGCATCGACGGGGTGCGTTTATAATATTCAGACTACAGAATGTAAATTTTGTCCTTTTGGTTATTAATTTATATAGATGTTTTTCCAGAATAGGACACAAGACATGTCATTTAGAGAACACATCCAGCTTGCTGTTTCAAAATAAAGCCTTTTATAATCATCATACTATTATTCTGTCATAAAATTGTAAAATGTTTTAGTTATAGCTGAAGACCATGTTGCTACTATTGCATTTCAGAGAAGATTATGTGCAGTTGAATGAGAAGTGCACTATTGTCAAACTGGAGCCAAGCTCTCCAGTTTTCTGAGAGTTTCCTGGCATTTTCTGAGAACATATGGAGTAGTCAGCCGCATGGGGTAAATGGAGAATGCTTGGACCCCTGTCATTCTGTAACTTCTATTGATCACAAGGCTGTGTGTGATCTCCAGCCCCCTAACTTTACCTCCACCTCTTCATTCCTGCTCAGCCTATTGGCACATTAATCCCAATCTGCAATAGCTGCCGTAACGCAGATTGCATTAGCTACTGAGTGATCAAATTAGGCGCCAGCACGCTCACCCGCCTCCGCAATCAGTGGCACTTTCCGATGGAGACAACTACGCGCTTACAATCAATTTGCTGAGCTAATCTAATCGAGCAGCTCACACACAGCACTGTGGCCTGTTTTATTTCTTGCACACTTGGTGACATGGAAAACATGATTTCTCCAGCTAAACAGGCACACACAAGTCCACAGGCGCACACACACCCACACATACTGACATAAATCCGTGCAAGCGTATGTAAAAAAGAAAACCTTTTTCCAACATTCATATCCTCAAATAAACAAATCTGACTTCTGCCTCTCCCTGGAGCTTGCTGCTATCTTGTTAGGAGTTGGTTAAGATGTAGAGCAGCGAGCAAAGAGCAGGCAGGAGATGATGTCGACACTGTCTCTTAATCAGCGCCATTCATCTCCCAAGCATGCTTTTAGCAGCTACACAAATAGGTGAGAGGCTGGGAGAGCTCCACAGTGGGACAGACAGCGAACACATCACTATCAGATGAAAACAATAAGTTCACCCAATAACAAGGACTTCATTATTTTACACACAACCCATGCATTTCACTACAACATTAAATTATCTCATAAATGAAAACTCCACAGTGCAACCAGATATTTTTGTTTGAACTTCAGTAGATTAATCTCTCAAGGCTTCCCGTCTTACTTTTTAACCCTAAAAACCCTATTTTCCCCAAAAATATCCTGACTCTTAATAAAACGTGAAGAGCCGATCCAACAGACTTTTCTTTTTCACACATCAAAACATCGTCTCTTCTACTGCAATTAAAAAGAAACGGATCACTGTAGTTGACAAGTAAACAAACTTGGGCGAAAGTGTAAATGAGCTTTCACACTGAATGTGCACCAGAATAAAATAAACAACAAATGTAGATTTTATTCAAATATGAA
This sequence comes from Chromis chromis, assembly GCA_900302755.1. NCBI lineage: Eukaryota > Metazoa > Chordata > Actinopteri > Pomacentridae > Chromis > Chromis chromis. The sequence continues at coordinate 1,684 of OMNN01027536.1, forward strand.
TATCAGTATCTGAGTGAAATTTTTTAGCATTTTAAAATACAATGTGTAGCGAAAACGTACGGAGCCCCTAAAGGGACATTGGCCGAATTTTTTTTAAAATGTAGTTTCTCGTGCGCACGCAAAACTATCTCGTGCTCACGAGATAGTTTCCGGCATCAATAACTCATTAGCGATACGTTGTCAAAACATAAACGATGCCTCTTTCCCATTGTTGTATGGTAGACAATGTGCTACTAGCCCAGTTTGATCAAAAGTAGCTGTCTTTCAAGCTGCAGAAATAACATTGGTGTCTATGTGCAGCCGGTTTAGCGTGCGCACGACATAGTTTCTCATGAGCACAAGATTTTTTTTAAATCCTTCAATGTCCCTTTAGGGACTCCGTACATTTTCGCTACACATTGTATTTTAAAATGCTAAAATTTCACTCAGATACTGATATTCATATTTGAATAAAATCTACATTTTCAAAATTGAAGATCAACAAAAATAAGTCTTTGTATTATTTCTTTGTTTTTATGAAAAGTGAGAACGATAAGCCCCTCGACAAACTGTTGACAAAATCTTAATGGCTGCAGTCTTTGATCATTAATCAGAGCAAGTATTCAACCGCATGGATCTACGACATTCTTCCCACAGGGAGAGAATAAACAGAATCAATATTTGCACCCATGAAGCATTTCTCCAGGCTCCACAGTACCAACCACTGATGTCTCATCTCTTTTAATGAGGGATGGCTCACCAGGCATCTTTAACACATAGATTGTTCCCACTGCAGCTCTGGGCTGCTGCTCGTTAGAATGTGACATGGTGCTGTAAGTGTGCCGTCCACAAAGATGTGCAAGAAGGGGATAATAAAATTAGACTAAAGTACATTTGTACATATATATATATGTATGCCATTAAAAAGTGTCGCTCAACATTTCAACAGCACTGGTATATATTGAAATGTTGAGCCAGCTGAGATTCAGCTGCAGAACCAATGGTGTTTAAATGACAGGGAGCACATAAAGTAGAGATTTTACTACATACACTGCGCTGCTGATGGGTAATTTTTCCTGCAATTTCAGCTGCAAACAGGCTTTTTTATGCCGGCAAACATGGAGATGAGGCAAATGTGGTCACCATCAACCTCTCTTCCCATACTTAAAATTGAATAAGTTCTAGCAATTAGTCGGTAACTGATGTGAAATATGGGATGGTTGAGGGCTGTCTGTGGAATTTGTTGGTTTGCCCCAAGTCTGTGTGAGTGTCCCCTGGGTGCTCTAGTTGCATTCAAAAGTACAGACACATTAAGGTTGGGGAAACTGAATGCAAGTGTAAATGTGTTTGCTTACATATGTGAGACTGACTAGTGACCTGGACAGGATGCTTTGAGCCTCTCACCTAAGCCAGTGTTTCAGCTCCATTCATTCAGTCATAGCAGTCAAAAACACCTTCATTTTTGCACAACAGCAATCCCTCATGCATAATATTGCCACATTCACTATTTGCCTGCGGTCATGCCATCACTCACACAGCACTGTCACAGCTCATCTTCTCTGTTCATTTACTACTATAAGCTTATGTCCACTTGCTCCATGTGCTTCACATTTTAAACAGGCATGTGTTAGATATGCCTACCATGATGGTGCATCTGTCCTTGGGGTAGGGTATGGTAAACATTTTACTGCAGTTGAAATCAAGCTTCAGGTGTTTACAGGCGATTCTGATTACACGAGGATGCCAGAGCCTGCTCCATAATAATTGCCATATAAAACAGAAGTAATTTTCCCCCTTTGGGAATTAACAGAAATGGATGCATGCAAGTACACAGGAACACAAACAAACAAACAAACAGTCATGCACCAGCAAACACACACATTGAGTATAAGAGAGGATAAGAATCCTAAGTAAATACTGTAGTGCATAGTTGAAAGGTACTGTATTGGACAAACTGCACACAGATACTGGCTGAATTCATTTCAAGGCTGAAATTACAACTACATTAGAATCATCTCTGAAGGATCAACACGACTTCTCTGTTTTTAGGTCGGGTTTTGTTGCAGCAGGGCAACAGGTTTGGAAAATAATTTGCAAGAGATAAGACACTGATCCAAAGCTTCAAATTCGGTCACAGAGTTCAACAAACACAATTTAGAAGGCAAGGCCGAAAATACTGTACGTCTCTGTTCCCTTTGTTGAAAAGTGTCTTTTATGATTAATCTCATTCATAAACTTCATAGTTAAGGTGTTTAGAACTGTTAACAATTTAGATTTTTTTAAATCTCCTTTCGTATTCTTTTTGCTTATATCTTTAAGAACTCATATTGATCCCTTTTTTTTTTTTTTAAACAATGCCATTTGCTTTTTCGTGGAGACTACAAGAAGGGACCACAAGTGCAATAGTAAAATGGATTGTGAAGCCACCTGGGACAGAGAGAGGAAGGACACAGTGGCCAAAAAGGTATCTGACAATTACTTTTGCTTGAGACAACACAGCATCTATTGCAAACCCTTCTATCTCTGAGGCTCTTTAATTCCCCCAAAGATGCCAGAGCTGCAGGTGGGCATTGGTGTTGGCAGTGAGGAAGCAGGCAGAGTGATGAGAGAGGACAGAAGCTCAAGTCTTATCATAAGAGATTCAGTGCGAACATTTTACATCATTTGTCTCCTTATCATCTGAGATCCCTGTCAGCTAAAACAGAGCCGCTCATAGACAAGTGGAGTCAGGAAACCGATATACAGAACACTTTGTCCTGGTACAACAGTCATCTACCCACAATCATGTCAGACCTGAATCCCCTGTTCATTGATGGCAGGAGGAAAAAATTATCCGAGCCTGCTGTCAGGATTTACCTCAGCGTTCCTACGTATTCCTACGAGGCAACAAGAAATAAAACACTATACATTTTATACATTTTCTTGTGATGAGATATATATTTAGATTTACTGTAGATTTTACATTATTTGAGTACTACAGTATGTATTCAAGAGGTGCAATAAATAAGCAACATTGTCAACAAAAATCAATCCCCTAATGGTTGCCAAAGAACGTATTTGTTGATTAGTTGGGGGCGTCATCACGTGGGTTTGTCTGGGACATGGGGTGGAATGCTTTTGACCAGAATGTATTACTGCTTACTGGAATGAAGTGTGTCACGGCCCGACGTGAATCACTACCCGATGTGATTATATAAAAACATGGACCACCTTCTCACAGTCTGGGGTCAAACGCTGCCAGTGGAACGAGCTCATTGCTGATCTCAGCACAGGAACTGGAGGAAAACTGGATGAACCAAAAATATAAACTAAAATTCTGCCAGTGTATTTTAATTCCTAAGTTGACCCCCACCAGTCCCTAAGCACAGAGGTAGACGTATTTTAAACTAGAGATGCAGTCGGGCAGTGTGGTTGGAAACATATAATAATTGGGAAGCTCACAGCAACATCCAACATTTGCGGCTTCATCAAGTCAGCGACGTTAACCCAGCCTCGGGTCAACGCAGCCAGCGAGCACAACATCCTCAGGAAGTTACCGCAGAAACTATAGGACTCTACATTAATGCCGCCGCCAGTCTGTCACTCTCCTGATCCAGTATGGGTCAACGACAGACTGACCCCACCCAAAAAAGATGCTCGGCCACAGTGATGTAGTCTGCTGGCTGCTGCATGGGTGGATGGTGGGTCAGCAAAAAATACATTACTAGCCCTGTAATTTGGTGTGTTCCAGTCCCAGTCACCAGCTTTAACAACTTTTCAACATAATATAATAAAGCTAGGTATTGGAAATCGTAATGTTGTAGCAATAATTTCACATTAACACACATATACCTGTATCACAGATGTACACAACAAGCATCTTTACTGTCTTTATTGTTAGTTAGCACATGTTAAAAACAACCTCAAGCTAAATGTAGAAGCTAATTGCTAAATAAGAGTCACTGCGGAATTGTGCAATTCATAATCTCATAATCACAAATGTTGTAGCTTAAGCCACACAAGGGACTAAAACTCAGGATATCTCAGCCTCTGATCCTGTTGACCATTTGTTTTCCACTTTACTGAAGTGAAATAACAAAAATGGAGCATCTCTTTGTACAGTTTATAGTAACCATGTAAAAAAGATGCAAATAGGGATCAGCCTCACTTAACAATATATTTCAATACTTGATTCAGACTTGAGAGACTTTCACAGTCTCATTATTCACAGCACGGGTATTGTCTGACTTACATTTCTGTTTTTATTCCTGCTTTGTTTATTAGAGTCGGTCATTCAGCTTAAGAGGCTATGGTGCCAATGTTGTATATATCCTGTGGTGTTTTTTTTTTTTTTTTTAAGTTGGGTTATTTAATATTAATATGCAACTCTGATATAACAAGGAAGTGCCTCCCTACTACAGTGCCCTCCTCTCTGTAAAGAAGAGGCTTGTGTGACCTGTCAGCTGCAGGGATTTGCCGATAGCTGGAGGCTTCAATGTCAGTGGTTTTCTTCCTAAAAGTGATTTTGCTGTAGCCTTGGATACAGGACCTCCAAATGGACCTACAGCTAAACATTTATTTATCCTAAGGCTATATGTTTTCTGTAAAGTGTTCTAGTGTGCCTCGGAGAATAGGTGGTGCTTTTAAGGCAAATAATGATTTGATTTAGGCTCTGTGGTTCAAACTCTCACATTGTAAGTTGGAAAAAGTCTGTGAATCCCTGGGTCAATGAAAATCAACAAAGCTAACTGGAGGCAGAGTTGCCAAACCTTGAGTCCAATCAATACAACAAGATTGGAGGCAAACTAAAACATTTTGAGTTAGCTATTCATTGGACGCATCTTCAGTTCCAAAGGGATTACATGCTTTGTCTTGCAACTCTAATCATAGTAATAACTTCTAACGTAAAGCATATATTTAACAGAAAAAAATCTGAACACAAAATACAAGAGACAAGAAGCACAGTATCAGTGTTGAACAAGCTACATTTGCACAGCATCCAGCTTAGTGTTGCCAGAATATCACCACTTTTTCAACATAAACACAGCATGCCCCGTCTCCCCTTATAATATTATTTCTTTCCCCTACTGTTGGTACGGAAATGCCCAAAGGCCAGTGCATGTCTGCGTGGCTATTTTACATAAGTCCAGCATCTTAGTGTGCATTCACTAAAAACACAAACTCACAAACATAGAGAGAAAGAGGTCTAACAACAGCTACAAGTCAAGAGACAGGAAAAGCAAAACTCCTAACACATTTTAGGAAATGTCAACAGCTGATCTCTTTTGACACCTCTGCTCCTGTGTCTCAGCAGCCAGAGGGCTGTGGATTAGCTGCCGTATGTTCCACCCATAGGGGTCTTTCTGAGTAATCTGGCATCTATTTAATATTTGCTCACCCACGGTGGCACGGCAGTGTGGCCTTTTCACTGTGGGACAGCCACAGAGGCAGAATGACGGAATGATAGAAGGGACTATATTCATGTGGTCTAGAGGACAATATGCTTCTGATGTAGATGTCAGGGCTATATGTAAGATGAAGATTAGATTCTGACAGTAGATTGTGAGCAAATATTGAGATATTTGGTAGAAGCGAGTACCAGGCGTGTGAAGATGACTTGGAGAGAATTTAAAATAGAGTAAGGCAGATTTCATTCTCTCTTCATTAACAAAGCTACATGAGCTGGTTTGGTAACACAGAAATGACACTGGTGGAGTGTCTACAACAGCCACTATTGCTGAATGCTTTTTCTGTAAAGCAGGCATGAGCACTAAACCAGTGATCACACACAGCAAACAGCTACCATCTGATGATCATTCAAAAACAATGCCTCTTTCATTTTGCCTCACTCATTTTGTAAAACGCTCCCAAACAATTACCTGCTGCCACAGACAAAGTACATATAATGATGTAATTGATGTATAATGATGTCATTATTTTTCCAGGGCACCTAAAAGTGACAAGTTAATTCTGATGTTTACGATAACTAAACTGGTATTGTAACTTGAGGGAATGGTAGTATCTGCTCACTTAAGAGGTCTACACACAGGAGGAGACCAGGCAAAATAACCGCATGAAGTGGGCAAGTTAAACTAATCTCAACTTCAACTACCAATGGCACTAACTGATACCATTGTTTGACATATCACATATATCATCACTAACTTCCCCAAAGGTTAAACCACAAGGAAACAACATCCACAGCTTTTGATTCCTGCGAATCATATCATAACTGAAGAGTCTCTCACCATTGAAGTCTGCAACAAACCTGCATTATAGAAGAGCACTCATTTTCAAAAATCATATTTAAAAAAAAAATGCTGATCTATAAACTGTATTATATCTGAACTAAAAAAAAATAAACGTGGGTGAATTGTCACTGTTGAAGCATTAGCTGGTTTTACTCTGGAACATTTGGGGTATCCAAAGTAACCAAGGCAAGCAAAGCCTTGCCACTAGTAACCGTCAGCTACAAAGAAATAAGCATTGAGCAAATCGTTTCAGATGTGGACGAGGCTTTAAAGACACCCCCAGTGAAAATCGATTTTTTTCACCTTGTTAACATGTCCATGCAGTGATTTTCATATGCTGTAGGACACATCAGGAGAGAGGAATGCAGTCAATGCCATGGTTGAGCATTTCCACCCTGCAATTGCAGGCTCAAAAACATAGATTCAGACTTCCACAGGTTCATATGTATCAAACCTAAGGAACCAATCCTGTCGACTTGCAGGATGGAGCTTTCTTCTTCAGAATCAGTTTGCTTTTCAAACATGTGTGGCTGAATTATTACAATATTACAACTTGCCATTGTGTAGCATAGAGTAGCTTTACAGTGTTTGAGCAGGTGAGCTGGTGTGCTCGAGTTGAGAGGCAGGGAGTTCACAGATATGGTTTATTTTATAGCACGCAATGGTGTAGAGCTACATCCAAGCCATAAGGCTGGAAGGGATTCTTTCCATCAAACAAAAACTTTAGAATACGTAACTCTGAAACAGAGAGATGAGTTATTAAAGGTTTAATCAATGACTGGAGAGACAACAGAGCTTATCATGTCATGTCACACTGAAACTGTACCAACAAGACTTATTCTTTATATACGAGTTGACGACAGCTGCCTATAAAGTTGACACTGAGTAGACAAAAACATGTCAAGTGTGTGTAAGGCAACTAGAGTTAATTAATGTCTGTGAACAGACTTGTGGTGCTGTTGAGCCAAACTTGCAGTATTGATTTCCAAAGAATTTGCATAGTCAATTGTGTCAGGCCTCTAGCAGCCACAACCCAGCAGTGGTGTAACTGTGAGTAGAGCTTGTATCAGGCCCAAAATTTAAAGCCCACAGAGACCCGCATATAAGATCATGTCTGACCTGGGCTCAGGCACATTTTTAAAGCAGAGCCGCCCAATTTACCTCTACGACCCAAATTATGCAAATAAACTTTTACTACTGACTTAATTATTGGGTCAATGCTGAACTAAAACAAAACTGCACACATACTCAAAGGAGTTTTGTGAATAAAATACAGAATTTTATCGATGCAGTAAAATTCAATAACTCTTAACCAACTATTTGCAACTAACCTTGGTAGCATCAGCAGCCATAGGGAATTTAAAAGCAAAATAAGCCAAAAACAAATCTTTCATTGACTTATAAATGTTGGTAACTCTCCGCAGACATAAATAAATACTAAATACGATAAAAGACGGATCCAGATTCAGCTGAGCAGGGATTATATTAGTGATTGGACGATAAAAAATGTAATATTTTGGTTTTGAAACATGTGCCTACACAATCTTTATTGTAAATAATGTGCAACATTATTGCCACACTTTGCACATGCTCTAAGTCATACTGAATCTATTCCTGCTGCAAATAATAGATCAGAATGACATTTAATGTTACTCAGAGAGGTGGTGAAATAGAAGTGTGGAATCTGTGTCTCTTGGAAAAACAATAAGTGTATTATGGTAAGCCTGAATACATATTTTCACACTCTTCGCTGCCAGCTATGGTCTGCATGATGTTCTTTACTTGTCCGTTCCTCGCTGTGCTCTGCTCCCACGTTTAAGCTGAGTGTTCTGCCACGTGGACCTCCTGAACGGATGATGATGATGTAAAGATAAGTCTAATCTTCACAAACCCACTCTTGCAAAGTCTGCTACATCAAACGGACAGATTTAGCCAAAAGTTCCTACAGAGAATTGCTTCTTAAAGGCCATGAACTTCTGTTTAAAGGCCAACATGTCCTTGTCGACGTAGCTGGATGTAATAAGCAGAAATCAAGTCAATAAACCTCACTGAGATACCCGACGAACGAGTTACTCGACACGAGCAAACAGGATTTTTTTGTGTGCACGTGCATTAGGTGCTAAGGGGGTAATAGAGCTTCCAAAGAGGCATCGTGCATCAGGATGGACGATAACTAGAAACCCTGTGGATTCACAAAGGTTCCCTCTAACCTCTTCGGTCTTTATAACTCCCACTGCCTCAGTCTCCATGCAGATAAAAGAAGGCAGGGTCACACATTCAGATTTACCATTATTAGACGACTATATCAGATGACAGGACAAGGTTTCATCTCAGTTAGAAAATGAAAGCACCGAATATCAAGGAGACCTTCACATGCACTCATATTCACAAGATATATATGCGTGAATCAAAATATACAAGTACGCCTCAACTTAGCGACAACATTGCCATAGCAATAACTATTCACATATCAACAGAGGTGAGGCGTAGCGGATCAAAAAAACGCGAGTGGTCAATGTAACGCTCCCCCAAACAGGAGTCTTGTGCACGTTAGAGAAGACAGATGCAGGTACACAGACAGGTCACAAATACAACAATGAAAACACAACCTGAGTGCGCTCACAAAGTCAGAATCTAATTGGCAGCATGGTGCGTGGTACCCAGCTGGAGCTGCAGAGGGAAGAGTATCCCAGAGCTGGAGGGAAGCAGGAATCAATAAGAAACACCACAAACACTTCTGCCTGCTACCAACTTACTTACTGCATCAGTGGACTGTCACTAAGAACACACTATGATTTAAGCCTAGCATGACTTAAATGTTCACAACATGTTTTTGAAAGGTGCGGCTACATTTGAAACATACAGGAAATGCGCTTATTTAGTTTGTTGGCACCACTCCTGTATCTGTATGCCAAGCACGATGCTGCAACCAGTGAGTGATTAGTCTCACTGTCGCATTTCCTGCACATTGTAATTTTACTAGCGCTACCTTTGTTTATTATGTGCACACAACATCTAATGCATGCCTGTGTGTCCTGGAAGATGAATCCCTCCACTTGCCTTTTTCAGATACATCTTTTTCCAATTAAGAAGTTTTTTGTTGAGTTTTTTCTCATCCAACTTAAGAACCCAAAGATAAAGGTGTTGTAACTGAAAGTAAAGCCCCTTGTGAAAAATTACCAAATTGGCCCATTACAAAATGACTTGAATTGACTAGATTTAAGAGCTAAGGGATCTCACAGTATAATTTAAATAAAAGAGGAAAGTTTTTGAAATTGAAAACTTAGGTTAAATTAAAACTAAATTAAACTGAAAATAAGCATATTAGAAGACCCGTGTGGTGCAACAAGTTTTCAGATCCAAAATAAATAAACCCAGTTAGTTAGATTCCCATCCCTTGTCACACTTTAATCATCAAATGTTTAAAAAGCTACATTCAGCCAACTTGAGTCTCAATTACAACAATTTAGTTTAGTAACCCATGTAAATGAACATAAGAGGTGTGCTTCTAAACAGAAAATAACAGCTGAAAACATGTGATAAACTATTAACTATATACACACGTGAACAAAATTCTTGGTACCCTTCCGTTTAAAGTAAGAAAAACCCACAATGGTCACTGAAACTGATAATAAAAGTAATAATAAATAAAAATGTACTGAAAATTAACTAATGAAAATCAGACATTGCTTTTGAATTTTGGTTCAACAGAATCATTTTAAAAAACAAATTAATGAAACTGGCCTGAACAAAAATGATGGTACCCTTAATTAATATTTTGTTGCACAAACTTTTGAGGCACTCACTGCAATCAAGCGATTTCTGTAACTCTCAATGAGACTTCTGCACCTGTCGACAGGTATTTAGGCCCACTCCACGTGATCAAACTGCTCCAGCTGTCTCACGTTTGAAGGGTGCCTTCTCCAGACTGCTCATAGAAGGCCACTTCAGAATAGTCCAGCATTTTGTTCTTTTGGGTCATTATCCTGTTGGACGACCTGCGACTGAGACCAAGCTTTCTGACACCTGCTCCAGCCAACAGTTTGCTGGCTGGCTATGCCATCGTCCAGTAGATGCATCTTCTCTGGATGCCTGACTTTGCAGAACAGTTATCTGAATTGAGATAAATGAAATGAAGCGGATGTGGATAGATTTTTTTGAAGAGACTTGTTGATGGAGAGCTGAAGATCATCACCAACACCCGCCTCTGCAGTGACCATTTTACACTTAATCAGAGACAACTGGCATTCACAGATAATCCATCACTGGTGAATGTGGCCTCCATCCTCCCATCTCGATGACATCTGGTGTCATCGTCGGTAGTACATCCTCACCAGTGAGTGTAAGTTGCATTGTGTGTTTAATTTATTACAGCAGGCAACTTAGTTCACCTAAATTGCGTGTTTGTGATTTCACAGTTCATTTGGGCTGTTGTAAAGCTGTCAATCAGCATCTTCATGGGCCAACAGCATTTCAGAGTAATTTTATATATTCTGAATCTTATTAATCATTCAAATTTGACTGGGTGGTTATTACCACTGTGATAAACTCAGAAAACATGCTTTTTATTGTTTTACAAAGGCTTCAAGCATTAGATGTGGCTTAGATGTAACCACGGGCAAGGCGCTGGATAAAAATAATAGAAAATAACAGAAAATAATAAAGCTGCTGCAATTCTCAGAAAGCCTGTCACAGCAAACAGAGAAGCAGGCTTTATATGAAATTTTAGGAAGAGCCCAGTGAGTATAAAGGGCTTTAGCACACCACAGCTCACTCTTTGTAGGAAAGAAAAGGAGAAAAAAAAGAGATGAAACTGTCATCAGCGTCATTGGAGTCTAAATATAGCATTGTGCATCTACAGCCAAGTGTTCCCTCTGACTGTCAAATGGCAGACTGAGCAGATAACAGGCATATTAACTGTAAACACGTAATATGAAGCATGGCAGGTCAGAGGCTGCCTCCACCTCCGGACTGATGCGCTCTGCTACGCTGAGGTTATTATTTCTGAGAGCCCTCAAGAAACAAGAACCTGGTACTAACCAATAAAAATGTAATGCAGGGAACAATGCTGAGGAATGACAGCATTAATAATGAAGGAGATTTATCTTGCTCTCGCCACAACCCGCATTTTAAAGCACACAGACACATTCGCACAAAAGGCAGACAGGCATGTTCCTCCTCCGACTCAAATTTTCACCAAGCTCCCCAGCAATCAGTCACAGAGACAGATGCTCGCTCACAAACTCACACATCACTTATTGACTCTCACTTTGCTTTCTGCACTTTGATGGCATCGCAGGCACAACCCCTGCTATTCTGCAACCACATCCCACGCAGAAATCGCTAAACAGAGAGCAGTTATGGGAGTCTGCGCCCTGAGCATAGGAGGCATTAAAGATGTAGAGGGGCTGAAGAGGATCAAAGCAGGTGCAATCCTGCCACGCCTTTACCCCCGCCTCCATTTCCCTTTGGGCTGGTTTAGAGTTCTCAACGCCTGACAAAAAAAAGGAGGATCCAGGAAGGTCACTGTGGAGTCGTGTTAGGCCTCATTTTGGCTGATGATACTGCAAAGACAAAAGAGTGCAGATCATGTGGACCGGGTATTGGGTCTGTCATAGAAAACATAGGAGTGCCTCATGGAGGTTAACGTTATGGAGAGGAAGCATCTACTGTCTCTGGGAACAAGTGGAACAAAGTAATGGATCTTTTTTTTTTTAAATCACTCAGCTTGCGGTTTGAAGGTGCCATATGCCATGGAGCTCTTTTAAATCCCACATGTGTTTATAAAGTGAGCTAAGGTAAGCTTAGTTTCTCCAGACATCTGTACATTTATCTGGGTAAAAGGAAAAATAGTTTCATCAAACTAAACTATGCCTTCAAAATACAATACTTTTCTGTGAGCCCACTTTCCAGTTTGTGCCCTTTTTCCTTGTGTCAAAATAATACTTGTTAACTGTCTCTTCTTAAGTCTCTTCTTTGTGGAAAAAAACAACTAACATCCAAAATAATTACTAAAAGGAAAGCTTATTAGCATATTGCATTATCACATACTTTGTACAATGAGACAGATGGGGAAGGCAGGGCAAAGAGAAAAAAATATCTCTGAACAATGCCTCAAAACAGTACTGAATAGATAATCAGATACTCTCGTACCCAAACATCCCGAAATGCTTTGAAAAGCTGCACTATCTATGGGCCCAGAGCGTTCTGTCTGTATGATGTCAATATCTGAGTTGTTATCTGCATAACAATTCAACCCTCAAACTAGTACCTGAACTCAGCTCTGTCAGCTTGGTAACAGAAAAAAGAGCTGTAATATAAAAGCATGAAATTCAGAAATGCTGGGATGAGAAGCGGTGAGTGGGAGGCTTCTTATACCTGACTTTGAGAAGAAAATAATTGGATTTATAACCATGTAACATGATTTAGAATCATTATAAATACTAGGTCTGTGTGTTTGTGTGTACTGTGGATGAGTGTGACACAGACAGAACAATAAGTGATGGAGCACAGTTGTTTTACATTAGTATCTATTAGGTTGAGGAGTAGGCACGTATAATTAGGTTCACGTTATTTTCTTCTTCCTATTGGCTCGCTGGTTACAGGTGGGGCTTGTAAATTAACTCAAGTATAATAAGGCTCCTGGGTAGCTGCATTAGTGAGATTTATGCAGAGCTACTGTGGATGGAAATGTATTATTTTGTCATTGTCTGTGTGCTATGTGCACATGCGCAGTAAACACGGCATAAGACTGCCTGAAACATAATGAATACGAATTTTTTTTTTTTCATACGCGCCATGCATTCTCACCCTCACATTAATTGATATCAATTTGGTGGCATCTTACCCTGCAGAACGGCTGAGGAAGGAGAAAAGAGCGAGAAAATTGTCAAGAGATGTTTGGAAGAAAATATTTTTAAGGGAGCAGCTGGAGTAATTAAACTTTCATTCCCTATTGTTAGATCTTGATTAAATTAATGTTCTGTTTAACTGGTTTGGTATTTGAGAGGAATTTGTTCAATAAAAGCATGTTTGAAATGATTTATTTCATTTCTTTATTCGGTGTTCAGGGTAGAGGATTGCATTGAGACTGTGATAATGCAGGTCTCCAGGGGCCCGACGCAAATCTCATGGGAGCAGAAGGACTGTGGGAGTCTGAATTTAACACTAACCAGAAAAAATAGCATCAATAAATGAAGTTTAAAAAAAGTGTGTTTTTACAATACAAAAGCAAAGCAAGGCAAGTCTGACATCTGGACAGACATGTCAGTTGTCTCTGACGAAGATGGAAAAGAATCGTTGTGACAAATATGCAAAGTCTAGATTTACAGCAGGCACAAATCTGACTCTCTGGGTTAAGGCGACATAACTCCATTCTCTGTGTTTAAAGTAAGCTGTCCTTCAAAGATAAAACACTTGTTCCTGGACATAACAAACAAGTCACTATTGAGAAATGTATGAAATGTACATATGTACATACACCGATCAGGCATAACATTATGACCACCTGCCTAATATTGTGTTGGTCCCCCTTATGTGGTCTAAAATGCTCTAAACCATTGGACATGACTACATGTCCAATGGACTACATATCGCACTTGTCGTTGTTTTAATGTAAATTCTTAATTTTGTTGTATTTTCCTTGTGTTTTATGTGGTTTGTTTTTAATTGTTGCAACTTTAATGTTTCTCAGGCTGCTGTCTTGGCCAGGCTTCCCTTGGAAAAGAGGTCATTGTATCTCAATGGGACCGACCTGGTTAAATAAAGGTTAAATAAATTAAATAAAAATAAAAAATAAAAATGGATACCCGTATTGCCGGCATCATCAGGGA
>OMNN01027548.1:5023-17394 GCA_900302755.1 Chromis chromis
AGTAAGTCTTGACAGTGTTGGCAGCATTAATAATACCAGAACCCTGAAACTTCAGCAGGTAAGTAGAATACAGAGATTATTATTTTCTGTTTACAACTAATATCTTTTTGCATGTTCAAACTACAATGATGTGAGCTGTTTTAGTGTTTTACTACATGCAACCATACAAATAACTTTAAAAACTTAGGTAACTACATTATGGTTCTAAGCTGAATTCATAGTTTTTTCAACTTGGAAGCAGCAATATATCAAAGCAATTTGTCAGATTGCCAACACATCACCTGTTAATGAGATTGTTGACATCTATTCAGACATGGTACACAATCTGGACTAGTGTTTTCCCCTCCTTTTATTTCTTGTTTGGTCTAAACCTATCTCTAAGAAAATGATCTTTAGTTTCATGTTTAATAGATACTCAACTCTAGATGGGTGACAATTCAAGGAAAAAGCTGAACTCTTGACCCCTACAGTGATGGTATCCGATGACTGTTATGCTTTGGGAGACATTTGCCTGACATGGTTTCGGGTTCACTTGTCCCCTTAGAGGGAAGAGTCACTGCAAATCAATACAAAGTAGTTCTGAGTGATCACCTTTATCCTATGATGAAACATTTCTATCCTCATAGAAGTGGTCTCTTCCAGAATGACTATGCCTCAATCCATAGGGAATGGGAGGGGTCACTGAATGGTTTGACGAAAATGATATGAATCATATGCTATGGCCTTAACAGTCACCAGATCTCAGCACAGATCTTAACACAGTTAGACAGCTCTCCACCACCACCATCAAAACACCAAATGAGGGACTATCTTTTGGAAGAATAGTGTTCATCCCTCCAGTACAGTTTAGAGACTCAGGCCCCGTCCACACGAAGCCGAAACGCGTATCGTTTCCAAAACGTTCTTCGTCCACACGGAGCCGTTTCAGTAAATGTGACCGTCCACATGAATTCACCTGAAACGACTGAAAACGATGTAAAACACATGCCAGGCCTGTTGGTGGCGCTGTGACGGCGTAACAGAAACTGGCGGCGGGACTTTAGGCATGCACAGAAATCTGTATACGATGTAAACATAGAACATGAAGTGGTGTATTGAGCTTTCCATATTAGTTTGGTGAACACGGTGATAATGCAGAAGAAGTATACTTTGCTGTTATAGCGATAATAGGGTGACTAGCTTCAGCAGTACACATGCAACACTGTACGGCGCCATAGTTGTAGTCCTTTTCTGAGTTTGGCGCATGCGCTTTTATCGACAGATGGAGCTATGATGCAAGCGTTTCAGAAACTATGCGTTTACCCCTGTCCACACGGAGCACAGAAGTGCCGGTTTCAAATCTTTCCACTCTGGGACCTGGTTTCAGAAATGATCGTTTTCAGACCCCAAAACGCCGGCTTCGTGTGGACGATACACCGGTTTGACAAACTATTTGTGCGTTTACGTCTGGCTTCGTTTCCGTGTGGACGGGGCCTTAGACAATCAATGCTTTGGTAGCATGTGGTGGCATAACACCTTACTAAGACACTTTATGTTGGCTTTTCCTTTAATCTGTTGTGTTTCTGTATGTTGTGAGTCTTAACTGAGCTTTTACTGCAAATGTGCATGTGGAGCAATGGACTAAAAGAGGCAGTAACATCGATAGCATTAGTGATGATTCTTCAGAACTATAAGTGACCCCTTGGTTATCATACAGAGTAATTTCATTATGATAATGTCAGAAATACAGAACACTACAGGTAAGGACTCTATAGAGAGCATTATCCACTTCTCACCATATTTTCCTCCAATGATAGCCTTTCCTGTCAAAACCTTCCTTTAACCTTTAGGCTACCACTGACCCCTTTTATGCGGCTGCACAATGCCCTCATCCAGCCTCCCAATCGAATGCATTAGACTATCTGCTTCAATGCGCCAAACATGGAATAGATGTAGCAACAGACAATGGTTATCCCCTTGCCCTGAGCTAATGTACATCCACTCCTGTTTAAAGGCTTTTGCTACATCGAGGTCAGGTCAGTGGTGTTGCCACAATAATACTTTTCAGAGGTTCCTTCCTCTTGAATTAGGCACTTGACTCCAGAGTACTATAGCATGTTGAGGAGAGGCTGGATGGAGTGGTACGCTACATTATGAAAATGAAAAAAACCCTCATTTTTTTAAACTGACTGTCAAATCAGTGGAGTAATTGCATCGGTGTGACAGCTCAGTCTGTGTGGTAAATTTTTGCCAAGAGGGACAGGACCTAGTTGTTCATCCTCATTTAGCGGTCACATTTGCCTCGGCTCTGTTTTGAACAACATCTTTGGGTTAAGTCTTTCTGCTGGAGGTTCTGGATGAGCTAAGAAGCTAAAGCACCATAGCTGGTCATAGTTGACCACTGGAACAACTGCTGTTACTACAAACTACCTGAATGTAATGTAGCCAATCAAATAGCTTGCAGAACATGAATGTATTGTAACAAAGAGTGGAATCCAATCAAAATATTAACTACAGATTTTTCACAACTACAGTTTAATAGATTGGGTGTAGACCAGTTCTACAGATGCTGTGTTTGACATGACAAGTTACGAAAGTGGATTTTAGACCTACAATGCAGGTTTTAAGTTTGTGGCGTTTGTAGGCTGCAGCAAGACATAAGATCTGAACATCTGTGGCTTTGTTTGGTGGGTACCATCATGATACGGTTCGGATACTTAGACCGTTGGACCACAGTATGCAGCGACTTCACCTGCACATATGTACATGGCATGTTCAGTAGATTTGCATTATCTGATGTTGCATGTATTTTCATTTTAAAACAGCATTTTGAAACAAAAACTATCTCCATCCAGATAAGTGTTTTAGCACAGTTTCAGAAATATTCCTTGTGCATAATAATACACATGCAACATGAACATTCACTGGACTTGCAGGTGCTGAACATGAAGCAGGGGGGTTGGTTGTGAAGTTGTAGAAAATACTACAGAGGAAGAACAGCAATGGTGAAAAGTAAGACCAGAAATGTCCTTAACTGCACAACAGCTGCTGGCAAAGACAACAAGATTAGCAATGCCTGTAATTTGTTATCCATGTTGAATTAACCACTGATGTCTTGTTTTCTTCTGGAAAAAGGTCATGTGAGAGTGAGGAATCTGGGAGCATTAAGTAGTGACAATTAATTTAATCAGAATGCAAATGTGGGTGTCTGCTTCACAGTTTCTAAAAGTCTCTAGGTTTGCCTGTTCAGACTAAAACACATTCCTGGAGTTTTCAAACTAAAACAGCATCAGCAGCTTTTCCAAAAGTCTCTGTATTGGGGGTCTAAACTCAAGAGTAGCGTAGACACAAGGGTATAAATGTAACAGAAGTTATGCATTATAATATTGTTGCAAATGTAGCTTAGCCTAGCCTAGCTGTGAACACAAAACTGACATATCATATTAGCAGTTGATGTGGCTAGCTTATGAGTAAACAGTTGCTTTTATAGACACCAATTAGTTACAAAGTAATTTTAGCGGTTATATGTGTGTTTCTGGCCACTGATATTTATTCTGTTTTAGCTCTGGCTACCAACTGCTAAACTATCCACTATGTTCACCATTAACTCACTACCTGTGCCAGTTTCCTGCTCTTTGCAGAGATAATAGTCTACAGTGGGTTTTTCAAAGTTTTTCTCTAAAAAATAATAATAATAATCCAATAATAATCTAGCCTTTATTGATCCCCTTGGGTTCCTTCCTTCTCTGCATTCATCCTATTCAAAGTTAACCTTAACTATACATACTAGGAGCAGTGGGCTGCCGCGGTGCAGCGCCCAGGAAGCAGTCAGGGGTTAAGGGCCTTGCTCAAGGGCCCACAGTGGTGGTGACTGGGACAAGCGGTCACTCTCACTTTCCCACCTCAACCTCTTGCCAGTCCGGGGGCTCGAACCGGCGACCCACCGGTTACAAGTTCGCTTCACAAACCACTGGGACACCACTCCTCCAGATACAGCTGCCTGCTGTGGCCAAAAATGACACTGCCATTGCTATTATCAAATTATTGATTATAGGTGCCTAAGCAAGATACTTTCTGTTTACGTTGCATGACAGACTAATTACAGACAACCAAAAACCAGAATGCAAATGATGTCACAGAACATTTGGTACAAAATAGGTAAATACCTAAAACATTAAAGAATCCAGGTCTGAAGACAGAATTCAAGATACTTGAACTTGAACTTGTTTAGGCTAACGTAGGCATAGCTTGCATGCTATGAGCTAGGTGCTGCTCATAAAAGTTAGTCAGTAGGTTACTGTCATTACTGTTGTCTGTCAAAATATAACCTATATACATGGTTAGTCTTGCATAGTCAGAACATTCTGTGCTGCCTTACTGCACGGTCCAAATCCTCAACAAACTTTCTTTAGCATGTAGGTGCTGCTTGGTTGGAGGTTGCTGTTGTTGTTGTTTCCTGTAGTGAAGGGAATTTTGGGCTGGATGAACTGCGTGGCCCATAGCAGGCTTAAATAATAATAATAATAATAATAATAATAGAAATAATCTAACCTTTATTGATCCCCTTGCGTTCCTTCCTTCTCTGCATTGACCCATCCTATTCAAAGTTAACCTTAACTATACATACTAGGAGCAGTGGGCTGCCGCGGTGCAGCGCCCGGGGAGCAGTCAGGGGTTAAGGGCCTTGCTCAAGGGCCCACAGTGGTGGTGACTGGGACAAGCGGTCGCTCTCACTTCTCACCTCAACCTCTTTCCAGTCTGGGTGCTCGAACTGGCGACCCACCGGTTACAAGTTTGCTTCACAAACCACTAGGCCACCACTGCCACCTTAAATCCAGAATCTACATCCGGGGAATCAGATTTCTACTCAAGTGTAAGCAGCACTTGTTTTTTTCAAAATGAGAGTTTATGCTGAAATACATTAACTTGACTGACATTCCTTTTTGATATCAGATTTCAGATTGAGAATCACCAGTTTTCAGTGGTATTGATAGCAACTACTACATTTCTGATATAATTTACTCACTAACATATCTGTAAATGTATCAGTGTAAGCCTGACAGGCAGCAAAGTACTGATAAGGTTATGAGTCATACATATAAAGCCAGCTTACTTTCAGCAGCTTTACAACCCACTGTGATAAATAAATCCACTGGAATTAAAAATACTTCTCAGGGGTCCAGGCTAATTAGCAGCATCCCAACATGCAATATAGAATCACAATGACTAAAGCCAGCGTCTTAGTCTCACCATCATAAGACAACTGTATGGTGTCTCTTTGCTGACCCGCTGACCTCTTTTCTGACCTCTGACCAAATTGTCTGACCTTTGATCAAATGACACCAGCTCCTTTGTTTTATGGCAGAGGATGTGCTGATCTGTGATGTCTCCTCTCGACTCAGCGACAAGGATGTTGAATAAAATGAGATTAAACTGTTGACCTGAAGGAGGAGAGGCTGCCTGGGTTTCATTTTACTTCATGAAATCGGTTGATATCCAGCTGAACAAAATCATTTCATCTCTCCCAGTAAGAAGAACAAGAAGCTTTGTCCATCACTCCCTCTAAGCAGAATAAAGCCAAATGCTCTCAGAACCCAAAAGGACTTTCAATTATTTATCCAGGTCGTCTCTGCCTGTGCCATCCTAGCCTACTTTCCCTGCTACTTTGGGGGGGGAAGCACATTTACTTGTTGCTCAAAATGATATCTCCCAGGACATACATTATACATGCAGCTATTCTGCGTAGTGCATGCATACAATATGGCATTCAGCTCACACCACAGCCATGCTATGGGGTCTGCTGAAAGCCTCTGAAAAGGAAATCCCAAAATATTTGTGAAGGAGCAGGCACGTGTGTATGAGGAACATGAAGTGGATCTGTAGTGATCTGCAGTGTATTTACACACAGGAACATGCACACTGAGGCCACGAGCTTGACATTAGATGGCAGGTCAGAGCATCCTTACCCTAACCACGGATGTCAGCAGAGGCAGCGGGGCTGAGCGGGTGTCCTCCGGCCTGAAGAGCATGCCTCGTCCGCATCACAGAAACGCACCGGCCGAGGAGCAGCAGAGCACCGCGAAGAGCCACGACTCCACGATCTGGGTCAGAGCCGCCGGAGCCATCCTGAAGGAGGAGGAAGGGAGACGTCACAGGCCCACATGGATCCTAACATCCAACAACAGGCGCATCCTCTCGTCTGCAATGAATTCCACTGAGACTCAGAGGGGAACGAAATCCATGAGGTTTCTCACATCCACGCACACGACAACGAGCTGGATCTGCTACGAGAATATCACCTTGTCTGCAGCGAGCATCACCACCGCCTCAGTGGAAAGGCTGTCTGCATCAGTCCTCCTCCTCTGCCTGCCTCTGCCTAATTCACCGCTTTATCGCTCTATTTCTGTCTTCCTCTGATGCTCACCCATATTTCCACTTCACTGCTCTCTCTCTCTCTCTCTCTCTCTCTCCCTCTCCGTCTCTGATTCTCAGCTGTGTCTCAGCGCTGTGCTCAGCCTGTGCCCAGAGGATGTTGAACATGTGTTCAGGGTGGGGGTGGGGGACTGCTGACTTCATAGGTGGCACGCTTTACTTCTCCCACTGATAGGTTAGGGAGGATGGCACTGTGCGCAGCAGCGTCTAACTGGCAGTTGTTGGAAGATAAAAATCTGCTTGGCCTCTTTTTTTTTTCTTCTTTCTTGTAAACGTTTCTATTTTGGAATCAAACACACAAGCGGATGAGATTATTGGCTGTGATTAAGCATCACACTGGACTCGATTGGTGGAAATCTGTGTTGTGGGGAAATAAATAAGGGGCAAAATGTGGTGTGATAGAAATCAGTGACTAGACAGCCCTGCAGGACTGACAGAGGATGAAAACAAACCCTGCTGGCTCAGAAATAATATGCAGCACAAGAGTGTTTTTGTTCCTCCTGAAGACTACTGCTTCTTTCTAGAGAAACAAGAGACACATTTCTCTACATTGTACAACTGGAGCAGAGGGGAATAGGAAGATGTGGGAGGCAGAGCGTGTGGAGGGGGGGAAAAAATGGAGAAACAGTGAAAGGAGGGAGGAAGGGAGAGGGAGGAGGGAGAACAGAGGGCAGCAAGAAAGAAAAAGAGAGAGAGAACAGAGAGCTTTGGAATATTTATAGAAGGCTGGAGACTGATATAAAGAAATAAGCTCCTCTATTTCTGTGCTGTGACACACGACCGCGTCTCGGATGATATGCTGTCAGGCTAAGTCATATCAAAGGCATCCTATGGTGCTTCTGCAGCAAGGATGCACATAAACTGCAGCAGCAGCATGCAGGACGATATTATTTCAGGCAGATTACACACAAATGCACACACAGAAGAATAAGATGGAGTTCAGGCTTCAGCGGCAAAGTGTCTCTTTAATGGGCTCAGTGATGAGCAGTAGGAAGTGCACTTAATCAAGGAAATGACAGTCGTGTGACGATCACAAGAGCCATTAGACTGAGTCACACAACCAATGATTTTATGAGGGAGGGAGGAGGAGATGAAGATGAAGAGGGGGATCTTTTTTTATTTTTTAGAAAATATGAACATCACTGGTTTTATTTATAGTCCTTGTTTTTCTGGGAAGTAGGTGTGTCAAAATGAAAATGTTTTAACTGTTAGCTGAGGGAAAATTAGTCGAGTCAAAATGGATTTTATATGCCAGACGTGATTTTGCTTGCAAATTTAAAAACGTGTGCCTCTGTGAGTGTGTGTGTGTGAGTGTGTGTGTAGACCAGGATACCTCTGGGCTTATGCTGTGACCTAGATTAGGCCTTGATGCTCCCAAGCCTGGCAAGCTGAGTGTATGAGTGCGCGCGCATGTGTGTGTGTGTGTGTGTGTGCCATCCATAGAGTAAATGCGTATGCATGCGTGACTAGATGCACAAGAGAGGAAAAGATGGCAGAGAGAAAGAGAGTGTGTGTGTGTGTGTGTGTGTGGAGGGGAGGGAGAGAATTGTGTACGTACACATGAAATGAAGCTGCGTTACTTGTGTGTTTAAGAGCCTCAGCTGGATGACATACAAAGAGGTGAATGTTCACGCAGTAACGGAGCTTATCCAAAGAAGTGCACACACATTGATGAAAACTGCACAGCCTCAAAGGGCGACCTTACATAACATCAAATGCAGAAAAATGAAAAATTACACAACATAATAAAAGGATAATAAATCCAGACACTCATGCTGAAGGATACCAATTCCACTGGAAGATTTTGTGAATCGCACTACCTCAGTTAGTGCGTAAAGCTTAACAGATTAGCACCCATGGATGTAGATTAAACTGTTATTGGCTCTAAAATTCCCTTTACATATGGCATAAAATTAAACATCAGCTTATAATGTGTTTTCAGCTTACTCTGATCCCTCCTTTAGAAACATCTATATAGTCCAGGTCATTATAACCTAATGACTCAAATCTATACCGTCTTCCTCCATCTATGTGCTGCTATTCAGTGCATTATGCTGGCCTTATGTAAGAAATGAGTGGAATCATCTCGCCCCAGTTAATTCTTGACCTGTCCCCTGGCCAAATTTGCCTCCATGTTATTAAATGGTTAATCTGGTGAATTAAGGATTACACTGTGTATAGAATTTACAAGAAAACATAGGAAACTAAATGTTAAACAGCTATTTTAAAAAACGGTGCGTTGAAACATCGAAACGCTGCCAAGGCGCTGGATGTTTCTCTGAGATTCAGCCCATGTGTTGTGATAAAAATAGCTGTTTCTCATACAGATGGTGACTCTCCCACAGAGTCATGCTTGGTGAGGCTGATGGTGGAAAATGATGGGAAAAGACTCATCAACAGAGACTCATCAGTAAACACAAGTGTCCCATTTGCTCCAAACAGGAAATCGCACGCATGCAAGAGAAAAGTGCTGTCTCAAATTCCACTCCAGAGGATGATATGCTGTGCTTTATAAATGGCTCTGCACTTGGCTGGCTCCAGAAGACACTTAGAATTCAGAACACCAAATCTCTTTTACTGTGTCACACTGGGGAGGTAGTGAGCAGGCAGGTGTGTTATGCTGGATGTGGGAACATTTACCACAGTTTAACTGGATCTGTCCTCATGAAAAGAACACCAAGGGAAATATTTAATTGATCAAAGATTTATTTAATGTATTATTTTCATTTTAAAAATATTCGTCACAATTGTTCATCAGAAATTCTAATAAAATGGGTTTTTTTTAGCTTAGTTTTTGTATTAATTTAATGTTATAGTAAGATGTTAAAGAGCAGATTTCAGAAAATATGAAGTGAAGTGAACAATACAATTAAACCGGTCAGTGCTTCCAGTTAGGTTCCAGGAACTGAGAGTGTTCCCAGTGCTGTAAACAACGGGAGCATAAAGGCCGATTAATGCTTTCTGTGTGCACTTCCACAAGGGTATGAGATGTACATTTTGTCATCCACCTATATCTGTGAGGGTCCGTGGACCTCTACGCAGACGTCCGATTACAGCACAGAATTTGTGTGGACTGTCGGCACTGCAAGCAGGGGGAATGCACATTTGCCAGGAAAACAAATGGTGCTTAAAACAAATGCTTGCTCTGAGTACAGGCTGTACAAGGCGACTCTTTGTCATCATAAAACGCATAGTCACAACCTTTCAGAAACATCCACAGGAGCCCCTCATGTTCTTCTGTTTCATATACATTGCAGACCAATGCCAAATACTATTGTAGTATGAATAGAACCATGTGCCCATCCATCTGCACACACAGATTCAGCAATCATTAATTGACCCTTACGCCTCAACATTTACAAAATAAACTGAGCAAACCTTCTTTGCTAACAAGCTTATTTATTCTCCCATTCAGAAGGAAATTAAATGATTAAACAAGCTCATGTCTGTAAAAAGGCTCTGGTTGTCTACAACTCAGTGAACAACACAGTCGTTATGTCCGTAGTTATAGTTACAAATGTGAACATTTTGAAGAGTTCATTTGCAAAAACAGATAACTCCGTTTGTATACATTTTCAGAAAATTTAGTTTGATATTATCTCAAGTAAACAATAAAAAAATGACACATATATATATATACATATATACAGTCAAGCCCGAAATTATTCATACCCCTGGTAAATTCTGACTTAATGTTACTTTTATTCAATTAGCAAGTTTTTTTCTTGATTGGAAATGACAGAGGCGTCTCCCAGAAGATAATAAGACGATGTACAAGAGGCGTCATTGTGGAAAAAATATTTCTCAGCTTTTATTTACATTTGAACAAAAAGGTTTTTAATGTTATTTTATTTAGACATTCACACTCTATTGTTGTAATTTAATTGATAATTTGTGTTTTCAAAAATATGAGGGAAAAAAATCTGTTAAAAAAAGGAAAAAACATTCTGTAAAATTAAGTTTTATTTACAGTGTACAGTAAAGGCAATAAGTCTGTGTTGCCTTATTTGACAGATGTGTATGTTTTTCCTCTTATTTATGACTATTTGATGAACAAAAATGTATATTATGCTTAAGTAAAATAAACCTTATGTGACTGGCTAAAATTGCTTGAGCAGGAGTTAAGTCTAGACTGTAGATTTAAATATCAATTAATTAAAAAAAGAAAAACACTCTAAGTCACAAAATTAGGTATGAAATGTTTGAGAAGAGGCTACCTTCAGCTGGAAAAGACTGGATGCTGAGGGAGTCCATGCTCCTTGCAGGTCTCAAAGAAGGAATTTCTTTCTCTGGAATGAATAGAAAAATGCATTTTTTAGTATAATTATTTATACTAATTATACTATAATCCTCCTGTATAAAACTGCAGCCAGCAATGTGTATCCAAATCAATTTCTACCCTCAGATTTCAAAATCCACAGTTTATATGCCATAAGAGCAACAAATCTTAATTTTCACATCAGCTATACAGTATGGATATTTAAAATAATGGCACTGAGAAATTAGTAAACTCAAGAAAGTGATCAAAATGGCAAAAAAAGGAAGACTATTTATTGGTTGATTACTACAACTCATGTCCATGTGAAGGTTTTGTACCTTTGGTGGAGTGTTTGTGTCTCCTCCGGGGGTCAGGAAATCTACCTCCGATGTTGAAGATGGACATCCACTTCCTGCCTTTGAGAGATCCTTTCCTCCTGAAGAGAGCAAGGCACAGACATGTACAGGGACATACTACATTTATATGAAAAATACAATCTAAATTCCATCAAAGAAACTTGGAAACTTGTGTTCTAAAATACAAGAATCATGTCATAATGTCAGCACACATTGTAAACACCATGCAGGATGACTTAAACAGGAATATAATGGACTTAAACTGGGCCTGACTGCAGTTTAACCTTCTCTAAGTGCATCTGTTATACTTTAACAAGGTAAATAATCATCTGGAGTGTAATGACAAAAGGATGTTGTGCTCACTTGTCTGTGCCTTCGATGATAGCATGATAGGGTCTTATAGGAAGAGGACCGTCTCCTGGACTGATGTTGCCGATGTTTCCGA
The DNA here is from genome assembly GCA_900302755.1 of Chromis chromis. Classification (NCBI taxonomy): domain Eukaryota; kingdom Metazoa; phylum Chordata; class Actinopteri; family Pomacentridae; genus Chromis; species Chromis chromis. The sequence continues at coordinate 16,494 of OMNN01027548.1, forward strand.
AGTGGCCGACTGGCTGAATGTGACCGGACTTGAAGAAGGGTAAATCCTGAGTGGGCATGGCTGTCGGCGAGGGGAGGGACTTCCTCCTCTCGTTGGATGCACCTGAATAAAGTAGAGCAAAGAGGTGAGGCAGAGGTACACATCTGTTTGTGATTGTGTGATGTGTGTGATGTTTGTGTTGTGACCTTGTTCGGGAAACAGCTGAGGAACATGTGTGAGGATGAACTCCACCACGATGGACTGAACCCTGACCTCCATGAAGGCAGCGGTACCGTTAAATCCAGACGCCTCGATGTCCTTCGACCTTCACATACAGGTTGATAGATTGGGTTATTGATTGATTGTTGGAAGGAAGAAGGACAGAAATAAAATAAATGTTTAAAGAGGAGAAGGAAGATTGAACAAGGGTGAATGAATGAATGGATAGGTGAATGAACAGAAGGAACAACACATGGAGGATGAAGAAGGAAAGTGGAAAACTTTCTTTTAAAAGCGGGTATTGTCTTGTAGAAATGTCAACAGCACATGATACACCGATCAGCCACAACATTAAGACCAGTGACAGGTGAAGTGAATAACATTGATCATATTGGTACTATGTGGTGTTCTGCTGGAAAACCTTGGATTCTAACATCCATGTTGATGAAACTTAGACACCCAAATAAACATTGTCCCAGAACAAGCACACTCCCTCATGCAAATGGAAATCCCAAATGTCACTGGTCTACCCCCGCAGGAAAATGCACCCCACCACATGGCAACAACATCAACCAATCAGGAACATCTTGAGGAACATGACAATGGCCCAAGATGTTGGTTTGACCTCCAAACTTCCTAGACCCCATTCTGATCAAGCATCAACAGGATGCAGTGGAACAAGTTGGATTGACAGAGGCCCCAC
>OMNN01027549.1:0-26721 GCA_900302755.1 Chromis chromis
TGATATGCTACATACCCCTACCAAATTTTTTTTAATGTATTTTTTGGGGGAGAGTTTTTCCATTTTATTGGTAGAGAGAGACAGAGTGAAAGTGGGGGTAGAGAGGAGAGTGACATGCAGCCAATGGTCTTGAGCCAGACTCGAACTCATGACCGCTGCTGAGGGACTGAGCCCATGTGGTATCGCCTTACATAACTCAGTGAGCTAAACGGCGGCCCTCGTAGGTCTTTTTTTTTACTAATATTTCAGGGGGGCGCTATTGAGCCATTTTGCCCTAAAACATCAAATTTTTGACCAGTTTGGATGTGTGTGCAAATTTAGGCCATCAAAAATGCGAGTCAAAGGTCCTACAAAAAGTAATCCAAGGAAGGACAACCAGTGAACTAGCAACAGGGTCATGTGTGCCCAAGGCTCTTTGACTAAACCCTGTGACTGTCCACCTTTGAAAGTGCCTACAATGGACGCATGAGGATAGGAGCTGGATGGAATGGAAGAAGTTTTCATCTTTCAGCAGGAGAACGCACCCTGGTACACTGTAAATGTTGTTCAGGAATGGTTCGAGGACCATGACCAAGAGTTCAAATTGTTGACTTCCGGTCCAAATTCCCCAGATTTCAATCATCTGTGCAATGATATAAGATAGTGCCATGGAGGCCCCAGCACACAACCTCCAGGACTTAAAGGATCTGCTGCTAACATCTTGGTTTCTGATACCACAGGACACCTTCAGAGGTCTTGTAAAGTCCATACCTCGACTGGTCAGAGCTGTTTTGGCAGCATTAGGGGGACCTACACAGTATTATTCAGGTGGTTTTAATGTTGTGTCTGATCGATATATGCATATCCTGTATGTATGTGACATGATGAGGATATAAATATATGAGTGATATCCATCTTCTCATCCCACTCTTGGCAAGAAAGTGAAGAATTAATGAGTATTTCTTAAAATATCTGGAACATTTATTCATCATACCTGATGTATCCAACCTGTGGGCGGTGCTGCAGGTACCAGCGGTAGGACACCTTGTCCTTCCAGCCCACGTTTCTTGGATCCTTCCACAGCAGACGCACCTGGTCGTTGGTGTCTCCTGTGTGCCACAGTGAGTTTCTCAAATGCTCCCCGGGGCCGGATCTCGACTTCACAGCCTGACACACAGATAAGTGAGCAGGGATGTGGAAGCAGAGAGAGAGAGAAGAGAAAAGCAGAAATGTGAAAAACATGTCGAGCGATAAAAATAGGATGAGAACGAATCTCCTGCTGGGGATTTGTGACATGACTTGTGCTTTCACCTTAAGCTGGATGCCGGGCTCTGCCACAGCTCTGAAAGGTGTTGCCTGCCAGTATGTCTGCTCAGTCTGCTTCCACATCACCACGTAGAAGGAGGATGAGTCCTGATAGCCGAAGATGAAGCCAGCGTAGTCGTCATCGGTGACCGTGTTCACATGAAACGTCCCCTCAAAGTCCACTCCACTGAAAGCAGTGTAACCTGACATCAGAAAGTGTAATCAGTACATTATATATATATATATATTTAGAAGAGTATAGAATCTTTTACTGACTGATATTCATATCAGAGGTGAAATACATCTTACCAACAGCAAGTCCTGGGTCACTATTCATGGTCTGAACAATTTCCATTCCCTGTTTGGCAAAGAGAGCAAGTAGGTAACATTGAATCTTGTATTTTGATAACTTAAACTCTTAATAAGCTAATTAACAGCAACTTTTATTTTAGGTGTAACAAATTTGGGATGCACTGCATTTATTTTTTATCCATGGATTCAACCTGCAATGATTTTTAACACATAGTAAACACAGCACTGACATAATATCACCTTTAAAGCCGATGTAGTGTTAGCAAAAAGTTGCCTATTTAGACATTTAGCAGTTACAGTGCAGGTCAAGTTTATTTGGAGCCACAAAGTGAATGTTGCTCTGATTTTTAGCTCAGTTTTTGGTCTCAAGCAGCTCATGAGAGAAATATCTGGCTATTTAGCTGCTAAGTGCTCCACTTTGTTCACCAGCTAGTCATTAACTGTGTCTAAATCCATAGTGTGCAGTGGAGTTCTAGAGCTTTTTTGTTGTTGCAGAAAACAGCTGCCTGTTAAGTTAGAAAACTATTCAAGGATAGCAGTAAGAGTGAAGCAAAACAGCAAAGCACCACAATGAGCTATAAATCCCTACAAAGCCAAGGCGAGGTGTCAGATTTAGGTGATAATTCTTTGTCGGCTCATAGCTACAAACGATCTCTTTCACCTTAAACACTGTAATTTACATATATATAAAAATATAAATCATAGCCACTTCACTTGCAGGCCTTGTTTCAGCACTCAATAATCTCACCTGGTTCAAAACAACCCAGTTGGGGTCAATCTGTGCGTCGCCTTCAGGGTCCAGCACCACCGTCTGATAGGCCCTGAAGTCAGTCAAGGTAACCTCGGCGTTCTCTGGGCAGTTGTCGATCCTGTCAATCACTTGGTCCTGGTCAAAGTCAGACTCACACACATCTCCAACGCCATCATCTGAGGAATAACAGACGGAGGTTAAATTAAAGGTAAAAAGATGGAGGATCTTTGTTTCATCACAAGGACGATAAGGTACTTGTTAAGTGATCAGCCCTTTTCATTCCAGCGTTTTTTCTGCCTTATCATGATAAGATCTTAGACTGGCTTCACCAAAAATGTCAAAAGAACTTACTTCCAAAAGAAATAATATCCTTGTTCAGAAGCTGTAGAGCTGAATATAGATAGAAAACACCCCAGATACTGTATGTTGCCAAAGGGCGAAAGGGCTTTGTTCAGGAGTTATTCACTTTTAGTAAAGTTTGTCTAAGTTGGATGGACTTGTACTGAAGCTCACAATGGGGTCAATTGACTAATGACCTGGTGGATTATTGGATCCAATATTTAACATTTTTTTCTAGATCTGTAGTCATCAATCTGTGGTCAATATCTATCTGAAGCCACGAGGAAAAGCTTATCAGCACTGAAGGATAAACATTGAAACATTTGAAAAATTATTTCAACTTTTTTGAAATACTTTTTGCATTGGAGACGGTGTTCTTCTAAATTGTGACACCAGGATTTAGATAGATAGATAGATAGATAGATAGATAGATAGATAGATAGATAGATAGATAGATAGATAGATAGATCCCTCAAATATATACTGGTTTCATATATCGGTGATTGGTTTCCTTGATTATGAATAATTGGTCGACCCCTAGTCTGCACTCTGCTGTGTGACAGTCATTTGGTGAGTTTGTAATATGTTATGTGCAGTTCTGAATCTGTCCAATGGTGCAGATTATCGAATGTAAAGAAATAGGTGATTGAGCTTTCTTTACATATTGGAGTCTTGACAGGCTATTAGGACTGTGAATGTGCGACAGCCACCACTGGCTGCACACGAAAAGGTCTCAGAGTTCGGTGGTTGTTAGTATAAAAGCTTTGCTGTGTGCCATATTAATGGCTTAATTTGTGAAATGTCTCACTTAGTGTCTTGATTAATTCTTTGCAAGCCCAGCAGGTAACTTTGTGTATTTGCAGACTGTTGTCTTTGTGCAAGGCCACTATTTCATTGTGCTTTACAGCAGCGCAGACAGCGGAGGTACATCATTAGGATGCAGCTGAACATACAACTCTAATAAACATCTCTGGGACACCCTGAAGGTCTCGCTCCGCTCTGCATCACTGAACTCTGACTGCCAACAAAAACTGCCGTGCCCCACTTGATTTGAATTGACACTTAACTCCCGTTCGCTTCAGAGACCATTTCAACAGAAGTAATGTCACAATGAGTCATAAAATTGGCAAACGAGTTCAAGCACACAAAATTGTGCTTTTTACTTCCCCCCCAAAATTGCCACTTAATCTGTTCAAGGTTGCCACAGCTTGATCGGCGTGGGCGTGAAATGGGGCCACTGGAAAAATGCACATAAATGTCAGTCAGTAACAGTTCAGGGAGAATAGGGGCATTTAGATGAAATTATCTTTGAGCGCTAAGCTGGTTTTCAGCCAAAGACATCAACCATAATATCTGAACATTACTGTAAACTGTTGTCACTGTGAGGGTTTATGAAGTGCCACATATTGAGACTCACTGTTGTCATCGGTCTGGTCGGGGTTGGGAACCAGCCGGCAGTTGTCTGGCCCAGGTGGAATAATGTCCGGGATCCCGTCATTGTCATCGTCATCGTCACACTCGTCACCCAGCCCATCTTTGTCGGTGTCCAGCTGGGAGCTATTGATCACGAGCGGGCAATTATCCTTGGTATCCTGGTGACCATCGCCATCGCTACAGGGGGAAATGACGCAGTAAAGGTGAGATGAATGAAGAGGTCGAAGTAGAAGTGCAGGTTTACAGCACAAGGAGACTGGAGGTGTTCATACCTGTCTTGGTTGGTGTCACAGGAGTCTCCAACCAGGTCATTATCTACATCAGACTGAAGAGGGACAAGAAAGTACGAATGAAACAGTGTGAAAATACTTACTTTACTGTTATCAGCAGACTGCACACATGTTTCCTCTGCTGTTAAATCTCCCCTGTGACTCAAATATTCTTATTTACTGCATTATTAGATAACTGATGCCTTATCGTGTGAGAGGTTACAAAAGTGGAAAAACTACTATCCAAGCTACATTTATCTGACTTTTTATGTGTTTGTGTGTAAGATTGTGGATCATCTTTACCTGTCTGGGCCTCAAATTTTAATGAAACCATCTTTGGGGGCTCCAAAGCAACACAGAGTCAACACCCGGTGAGCAGCGACATGTGAGGACGTGTTTTTGTGAGCTCTGCTTAGATTGAACATTAACTTAATATTCCTCCTCTCTTCCTCGTCTTTCTCGGTGCGAACGTGTCTCTAAAGAACCAAGTCCCTCGAGTAGTCGTGTTTTTCTCTGTTTTTGAACTCAAAGCTGCTTAAAATGCCCAAATACCAAAAGCCGAAACCAGGGCCGGACACCTCGGACTCGCTTGATATGGATCCGCCCGCGGAAGCAGGGTCAGGGTCAGATGCCGACGCAATCATGGCTGCCATTAAGCAAACGGAGCAGAGTGTGTTAGCAAAGATCGACTCGTCTGTGATGGCGGCTGCAGGTCAACTACACAAGAAAATAGACAACCTGGCGAGTGATTTAAGTAAAGAAATCCTGAATGTGCGCACAGAGTTTACGAAGGTAATCGAAGAAGTACAGAAAGAAAACGCCACATTCGCAACTCGGATGGATGATCTCGAAGAAGAAGCTAATGGTCAGGCTAACCGGGTTGTAGCACTTGAAGCTAAAGTTAATACGCTGTCTACACAAGTCGCCCGGTTGGCAGAGAAGACCGAAGATTTGGAGTCCAGGCAGCGGCGAGATAACTGCAGACTGATTGGAGTGGAAGAGGGATTTGGAAATATTCGACCGGAGAAAGCCGTGGCCGAAATGCTGAAGGAAGCTCTCGCTCTCGACTACACGCCGACGCTCGACCGGGCGCACAGGAGCCTGCAGCCGAGACCAAAAGATGGGGATGCCCCGAGGCCAATAATCGTCAAATTTCACTACTTCCAGGAGAAAGTGGATGTTCTCCGAAAGGCTATGGGTGCAGGTCCCATCACCCACAAAGGTAAACGCTTCTACATCTACCCAGATTACTCGGCCGCCGTCAGAAAGAAGAGAGCAGTCTTCACCGAGGTGAGAGGAATGCTACGCCGGTGCACGGGCGTGAAATACGGTCTCCTGTATCCAGCCACACTGAAGATCACGGCTCCAGCTGGCGAGCAGGTATCCTTTGACGACCCGGCCACGGCAAAGCACTACATCGAGACCAAGCTTCGCCCACGGGAGACGGAGGGAGAGTGACAGATAACTCATGGGGCCATAACAGGTATCATACACTGCATATTAACACTGCAGTAGACTGCACACGCTGACTTATATGTTGACTGGTAAACGTCACCACACTACAGTTAGATGCATTTTATGTTTGAACTATGGACAAGGATAAGTGACATTTTTCAGCCATCTGAGGAATATAAATGGGGACTTTAAAAAGGAAAAGCAACACAGAGTTATCGTAAGTGGTCACAAGCAAAAAATTCAATGTGAAATAACTCCTAGTTATATGCAGTGGAGCAAAAAACTACGATATTCCCCAAATACTTCTAACTTGTACTTAAGTACCTTACTTGGGTAAATGTTCTCAGTTACTTGACACTACTGTATGCCTCCATCTGTGTGACTCTGACTGACCTGATTTGGGTTGGGGATGTCGGGGCAGCTGTCGCAGGCATCTCCCACTCCGTCTCCGTCCCGGTCCAGCTGGTCTGCGTTCTGGACACGCTGGCAGTTGTCCAGGAAGTTCTTTCGACCTGCACAGCACCCAGAGGAGACAGTTAGAGCCACTTAACACTCAAACCCAGATCTGATTGGATTTATTCAGTGCATGAATCTGCTAAAATTTGGATAATTAATCATTTAAGTCAATTTACAGCCAAAAAATCCCAAACATTCTGTCGTTCCAGCTTCTCAGTTGAAGGGATCTGTTGCATTTATATGCACCATATTGCAGTAAACTGAAATTTGTTGAGTTTTGGACTGTTTACTAGGCAAATTATGAAATTTTATGATATTACTTTGGGTATCAGGAAACAGTGATGATTTTATTTATTTATTTTTACAAATTTCTTTCATTTTATAGACAAAACAATGAATAGAAATGTCATACATATATCAGCAGATAAGATAAGATCAGATAAGCCTTTATTAATCCCCACAGTGGGGAAATTTGCAGTATTACAGCCGTAAAGATAGTGCAAACATTTAGGAAATGAAGTACAAAATAAAAAGTAACTAAAATAAACCAAGATATACATAAGTACTAATTATAGAAATAACATTATTGCACATGTCAGTAGTATTGCACAGATTCTTTCATAAATGGAAATTCTGACATAAGTATTAATATTGCACAGGTTTGATGTAAAATAGAAAAATACCTATGTTAGTAAGTAATTGTTTGGTGTAATGGTGTCATGTAAATGAATACATTTTAAATCAATGTCTGCCATTTTCCCTCTCACACACTGAGTGAGTTTTATTCAAGTACAAGATAATTTTACATTTGATCATTGATCAGTGAATTCACAGACATTTTGAGCCGTAGTATCCACTCTAGTGTCTGATCGACGCTGCTCCTACTGCCTGTCCTTTGTAATGTCACCACTAGGATGCACTGTTGCATTTGCTATGTAGGGGAGGCCAGTTTGTGCTCAGACGAAATTTTTATTCATCGCAGGGAGGCAGCAGCAGCACCACAAATGCTTAAAGGTCAAGCAGCAGCGATGGAAGAAAAACTATCTTCTGTCCTGTGGGGCTTTTTGAGGTGTAATCATACTGGTGGATGATCAAAGCTTGTGTTTGCTCTGGGGTCAGACTGCTGTTGGCTTTGATTTTTTTTTTTTTCTGCAGTGCTGTTTGTCATGCCTCAGCTGGCTTATGAAATCATCCATGCCACTACATAGTGATACCTTTAAACAACACGGTTTAGAGAGCTCTGCAACTAACTGTAAAATGTGTGTGCATGAGTGTGATTCTTTATTAATTTATTGTGGTGGAGACATAGAGGAGAGAGCAGAATAATAAGTCATAACAGTGATTGCCCACAGTGACGCTGCTTATATAACAAGAACGTCAATGTTAGTGATGTAATTTCTCCCCATACCATCTCCGTCCATGTCGTCATCACAGGCGTCCCCTTTGCCGTCGCTGTCAGTGTCCCTCTGGTCAGGGTTCTCCACCATGCGACAGTTATCGCAGGCGTCGCCGTGGCTGTCTTTATCACTGTTTCTCTGGTCCACGTTTGGCTTTAACCAGCAGTTGTCCTGAGAGACACAGAGATCACAGAGGTCTCATTCACAGCATGTGTATTTCAGTCAGGATATGTTTACAAATGCAAATGGGTGTGCTGGCAAAAAGGCTTCACTCGCATATTAAACGTTAGTGTGTGATGGTGGAAAGTCTAAACTTCTGTGGGCTTCAGAGCAGAAACAGTTATTTGATTAATTCATCAACCGGTCAACAGAAAACCGTTCGGAAAACTGTTTGGATGATTAATTAGCTGTTTAATGGGATAGTTCAACACTTTGCAGAGAGTTAGATAAGTTAGACAGGAAGATTGATAACCCTCTCATGTGTAGTGGTAAATTGGGAACTACAACTACCAGCCTGTTAGCTTGGCTTAGGATAAAACCTGGAATCGGGGAAAAACAGCTGGCCTGGCTCCCATCGACTGTATATAAAAGATTGATGTATCCACTGGCTTTGAAAAGTGAAGCCAATGCGGAGGTTCCTTAAAGTGCATCACCACCGGCTGCCACTAGGGGCTGGCTCCAAAAAATCTCTTGGTCCCATAGACTTGCATTCAAAAAGCATCAAATTCTCTCATGAAAAACTATGTCAAAATTTTTTTCCTGCAAGTCACTATGATGATATTTGCAAATTTCCCTCCTTCTGATCGGTGTTCTGGTGGTCTTTCTGAACATAAGCCCATAATTAAAAAGAAATTAGGCCTCAAAGAGATGTATATTTGGGGGCGTGGCTGGCTTGATTGACATGTCTGGTCTTGAGTGATCAACAGCCATTTGGACAAACACAGACTGTGTTCTGTCCTTAGGTTACAACATCTTCCTACAAGCACCACTAAAGCTCGCTTGAACCAAGTTGTTTGTTTGCACACAAAATTTGTCAAATTGTGGTTTTTAAGTTGGTTTTTTTTGTAACTGATGGTTTGATTTTACACTTAAGTATTTTCTGATTTACTGATGAAAAGGATGATGATGAACATGGTAATTAGTGAGCTTTGGACACGCTGGCAGATGGAATAGGTAAGCTTTGGACAGAGTAAGACTATCTGTTTCCCTTGTTTTACAGTTCAGAGGCTAAGTCAAGCTTTCATATTTAGTGCACAGATACACAAGAGGTATCCATCCTCTCATCTATCTCTTGGCAAGACAATGTATTTCCCTAAATCTCAAACTACTCCAATCTCTGATTCCAGCTTCTTAATTGTGAACATGTGCTGCTTGAATCTGTCTGATATGACTGTGGAGTGAATGTTTTTTGGGTTTTGGACTATGAACATAATACCTTCCTCTCATAAAATGCCTTCGATATACCTCTACACTGTTTTGTCCTTTAGAATGCACAGATCAATGAAGTCTCTCTACACTCACGCTCTCAGCACACCAGCTCACCTACGACTTTACTCAAACATTAACACTGTGGCAAGTTGTAATGTTGGGGTATTTCAGCCATACATGTTTGATCTGGAAACTGATTCTGAAGAAGAAGAATGATACAGAAAGCCCCACCTCGCAAGTTGACACGATTGGTTCTTTAGATTTATTATGTATAAAACCCTGGAAGTCTGAATCTGTGTTTTTGACACTGTCATTGGTTCTCTATAGTTTCAATGAGGAAATGCTCAACCATGGCGTTGATATATGTACATGTTAACAATGTTATAAACTTGATCTTCAGGTCTTTAGGTAAACTATGATGCTACTATTTTCTGGGCTTTTATGGACTAAAACAATCAAGGAAAACTGAACAGAATAACAGATAATAATAATAATCATGAGTTGCAACTCTTTCCACCAACCTGCTCGTTTGGAATACCATCACCATCTGCATCGTCATCACAGGCGTCTCCATGACCGTCCCTGTCAGCGTCCTCTTGACCAGAGTTGGGGACAAAGATGCAGTTATCCTGTAAAGTAATGTGACAGCATAATTTAAAAAAAAAAAGTTAAATTAGGCCAAATTTGCATTTACTGACAATTTGCAACTTGCTTACCTTTTTGCAGTTTGCATCCTTGCATTTAAGTTTCTCATCTGGATATCCATCAATGTCGGTGTCCTTTCCACATAGATATCCATTACCGGCCCAGCCAATTCCACACTGACAAGACAAATTAAACTTCTCAGAAACTCTGACAGAATCCATATAGACTCGTGCATACATGCAGTGTATTTGAAGGGTTAGCACATAAGAGTGTGTGAGTGGTGTGAAGTCCTACCTGACAGCTAACGGACCCGTCTCTTTCTACATTACACAGGGCGTTGATGTCACAGGGGTTGGTCAGGCTGTTGCCACAGCTGATCTCTGGCTTACAGCCCTTCACCTGATCTCCTGTGAATCCTGACTTACAGCTGCCGCACTGATAGGAGCCCTGTGAGGGAATTAGAACAGCTACACATGAACTTCTCTGAACAGTGATTGAAAAAAAGAGCTGGTGGTCGGACAATAGACTGCAGACATCTTACCACAGAGTTGTGACAGATTGAGTTTGCAGCACAGCCTCCGTTGTCAGGTCTTTTGCATTCGTCAATGTCATCGCAGACCTGGATTGTGCAAAATGAGTCAAATGTAACATGAAATAATCTGAATGTTTGCTTTTGTGACAATTTCCCTTCTTTCCCTTCCTTCAGATTTCATTGTTGCAATAAGTGTTGTATGAAAACAGACATATCATCCGCAAAAACCCAGATACTGTAGCTCAGCCCTGTCATTCAGGAGCACTCACAGCAAATTACAGTGTTAGTATTATGTACACATGGGGCATTATAAAAGTTTGTTTGGTAGGGACCTAGAAAGGAAATACGCATAAATACTTCTTAAACTACCTGATGCATAATAAATTATTACATGCTCCTGGCTGTAGGCTATAATTACCTTAAAAAGGGGTGAGCAATGACTGCTTTATTTTACAGCTGACAAACTCCAGCCACATTTTTAATGCCTTGTTCTATTACCTCAGCTGGAATTACCGATGCATGCTTTTCAGATATACTTGGCCAAAACAGAGAAAATGAATGTGTCACTTGTTAAATTGATGAATAGCTCTACAGACTCCTGTGGTTTGTCCACAGATCTCAGTAAAGCTTATTTCTGACTGTGTGCATCTGATGATTTAGCAGGAAGTTGTTCCAGGTTCTTCGTTAATATCAGTTCTGGTTGTCAGATCCTTCATTGGACCCAAAAAATATATTACTTTCCTCAGTATTTTAATATTATTTTAAAAGCATGGACATAACTGTTACAGCCTCTGCCCAGGCTTAGTGTAACATTTGATGCCCAGCAGCAACAGTAATGTAGGATATTGTACATTCAAACTGAAAACTTTACAGTGTCATTTTCCAAACTAAATTTTATTTGTGAGTAGCAGTTTCCATCCAACTTTAACACAAATTATACACACATTTCGAGAAAACCAGAAAAACTAAATGTGATTCATGTACTTTCCCTACTGTTATGTGAATATCGGGAGTTGGGGAATCAAGATAAACAGCTTTAGGTATTAATTCACCAACTGGACACATGAAATCAGTACAACAGGAGCACATTAAGATGATGAAATTAAAAAACTGAATGTCAAACCTTTAAAATGACTATGGTGTAGAAATCATGATAAAAATGTGGCATTTATGGTTTATATTTAAAATTTGAGTCTCCTCATCCCTCCACACAGACCTAATATTTTACTCTGCTGCCAGCAGAAGCTTCAGTAGATGTTTAAAGGTTCTCTGTGAAATTCAAGAAACCCTTGTATTTAATAACACCAGTGAACTGCATTCATCACCTTCCATTGGTAGATGCAAGTGAGCATCCTGGGCATTGGCCAAAACAGTACCTTACAGGCAGGAGACTGAACATGACTGACTGACATCATGTTAATAAATGAGGTAACTAAAGTAAGACTGTTAATAAAGTACAGACTATATTTGTTTTTTCAGCTTTGGCCCACCGAGTGTGGAGATAGAGATCGGTTGAGAGTTTGTGTTGGAGTCTGAGCTGCTCTGGGAGCCGGACGTTGTTGACATTAGTGGAATCCATTTCTGAGCTAACATCGGCTAATGTTGCACCATTGGCTCTGTAGGGAGGGAGCCGCTGCTTTTGGATTTTTCTAGAAAATTGTACTCCTTTTACATAAAAAATCAGTCCACAGGGCGATTTCAGCCTGTTACATACAGAATGTACACCGATCAGCCACAACATTATGACCACTGACAGGTGAAGTGAATAACATTGATCATATTGGTACTATGTGGTGTTTTACAATATTTTGACTTTTTTTAAATGTGCATATGACACCCACTATTACTCATTTTTCAAGCAATGATTTTACACTTTAAACAAACTTTACAGTGAAATATTTGGCAAACAAAAAAGTTATTCCCAATACTCCTTTGTCCTCCTTCCCTCCAATTCCTTATTTGTCCAGGTATAGATGGGAAGTAAACATTTTACTGATATGCCACACAACTAACCCTGTGTTCTCTTGTAACACAATAACACAGAAAACCCTTTTTATAATTAAGCTTTATGTCTTCTCTGATCTGTGAATTGCATGCACTTCTGATTATTTTTTTCTCATTTTGTATCCGTGTCCTCCACATTTAATCTACTCTTACCTGTTTGTTGTTCTGAGCGTACACGATGCCAACTCCCTCCACTGGCAGGCCGGAGTAGCCCAGAGGACAGGCGTCGCAGCGGAAGCCCGGGGCGGTGTTCACGCACTTCACTCCAGGGAAGCAGGGGTTAAACTGGCACTGCAGAAAGGAGGACAGGAGCTGTGGTGAAGCTGCAAAATGTATGTGGTTCTCACAGGGCTTCTCCCCAAAAGCTTTTAGGTCTGATGACACTTTTGCTCATGCAAAAAAGAGAATGCTGAAGGGGCCAGTCCTCGAAAAAGAGGTCAGTGCAAACACGAGAAGACAGACAGGCAAACACACACGCACACACAGATATAGAACTTCTATTATTACGAGGTCCTCCATCTGCAACAGTCATCCTATGACTTTTATCCCCAAACTTCTATCTTTACTTGCTTTGGTCCCTAAATCACATCATGCCATTTTGACCTTCATCTCATGTGCCAGTTTAATGATCCTACTTCAAAATTCTGCTTTCAACTCCAAAAAAAGAATGATATATTTCCATGAACATTCTCATGGACCTTTAGATTTCACCCAACAAAAACATCATCATAATACACTCAAGTACAGCTACGTGCTTTCAGTCATGGTGATATTCTGGTAGTGAGCATCCACACATTATTTCCTTTTTAAAATGTTATTCCGTTATTCGTTTTGCCATAAAATTGTCTCACAATCTTGGTGACTGAGAACATACTCATTGTATGAGGTGCCATATTAAAGTTCCAAGTCTATTTGTGTTGTGCACAAATGGATTGTATCATGGTCATGCGAATCCAACACTACTCATAGACCCAGGAGTAGTGGAGCAGTGGAAGCGCCCACAGTGTACAAGATCAAAGAAGTCGCGTAAAGTCAAGAGTGCAAACCACGAGCATGCTTGTTGTTTTGTTTCACATTTACTGGGTTGTGGACCATGAATTCATCTCCCAGTATCAGACTAGACTAATATCCTGAGATCAAAACAACCTGATCTGTGGTGCGACTGAAACTGGGTGCTCTATCATGACAACATGCACATTTTTTGGCAAGACGATCAACGCCCTCCTCATCAGATTTTGCTCCCTGCTGCATCTTCACCTCCCCCAAAAGGAAATTTGAGCTGCAGAGTCGCTGTTTTTTCACACAGTGGAGGAGATCCAGTGTTTATCACAGATGGTGTTTGATGCACTTACAGGACTCCCAGGGAGCGTTCAAAGCATGGCAGGAGCACTGGGAGCAGTGTATTGCTGCACAAGAAAACTACTTGGATGGGGATGCCGGCCAAATTTAAATCTATCTTAGAACGTTTGATTGCACCTGGTAGAAATAAACATTTTGTTTCAAACAGATATTTATATACCAAATATATGCATAGCAAATTCTGGCACTACCTTTATGCAACGGCATCAAGGTGTTCGCTGTAAATCGAGGACACCCCTTGAGGTGGATTAATCACACTCTGTTAGCTTTTAATGTTTTTCATCTGGATCCAAAACCAGAATAGGAACTTGCCAGTGTGCCAAACATTATATAGTCAATATAGGCCAACTTCATCTTTCTTAAACTAACCATAACTGTAATCTTATAAAGAAGCAACTCAAGTAGTAAAATATACCCTAAAATATAAAAACTGAGTGTAAGCAAGGATGTCCAGAGTTTATAAAACAGTCCTTACTGTGTACTTAAACTCATACTGACTGTCTGCATGGTACAAGTATGGAAACACACACACATTGAACTTTACCTCATCCACATCATCACAGTTGAAACCGTCTCCAGTGTATCCATCAGGACAAGGCCCACATTCAACACCATCTGCTGTCTCTGTACACATACCGTCACGGAAACAGACGCCTGGAGCACACCTTGGCTTCACCACCTCAGTACCACCCAGACCTTTAAGTAAGAGACATTACAGATTTGTTTTTATCATCTGCAATTTGTTCAACTATCCAACAACAGCCATTAAAATATCCTGTTTACTGGTGAGTAACAGTGACTGACAGTTATTGAAGATCATCTTACCACAGGCCTGACACTCTGAGATGGTGTTTGTGAGAAAGGAGGTTTCTTTAACCTGGGAAGGGTCAAACACAAACAAGTTTATATGCAGTTAGACGAGCTGTCAGGGAGGTCAGGGTTGAGGAAGCAGGGATTAAGTGGCCTCAGAGGAACTGTTAGGGGTACTTACCTGCTGAATGAGGACGTCTTTCAGCTCATTTATCACCTTCGTTAACTCCAGCATTTGATTGGACAGCTGCTTCGTGTTGACCCCTAAGAGAAAGGGACTGTTATTCTGTTTGACTGGAACAGAGGAGGGGGAATCTCGGGGCATGCCCCTGACTCACACTGGCTTTTCTTTCTCTATAGCTAGGATTGTTTTCCTGGGAAACATTTGGCTGTCTTTGTGCACATTCACTTCCACAGAAAGAACCTTACCCAGAGTTTGAACAGAGTCCCTTTGCTGGAAATGGCAGTCTTGTAATGAAGCAACATTCTCAAATGAGTCCCCAACCACCAGCTTTAGCTCATCTAAGCTCTCCTGTTAGAATAAAACAAAGTCAAAGTGGGCAACTAAGCCATCTGGAAACCTACAGAGCCACTACTGAGACAGAAACACATTCATTATTGTATGGAAATGTTCTAAGTGATGGGTCACCTGCTCTCTGGCTTGCATGGTCTTTAGCTCCACCATACCATAGCCTGCTGGCAAACCCTGGAAGGCGGCGGGGAGATCCCTGACTGTCTCCACCAGCCTGCAGTCCAGATGCAGCTCCACCCCGCCTGGCCCCTGCTGCTGCATCCCCTTCAGGTGGAACAACAGTCGGTGCTGCTGGCCGTCAGCCAACACCAGGTTGTTGAAGGTAACAGAGCTCATCCTCTTGTCACTCCGCAGGTAACGTAACACAGCTTTGAGAGGACGTGGCGGTGAATAAGGAACAGAGAGAAATACAGGAGCTTATAGAGAGCATTTACTGTAAAGGGTTCGTTCATCCATATTACATAAAGAGCAATATGCAAGCATCCCATGTTATGTTAAGCAGGTATAATGTTTGCCATTTTCACCATCTTTGTTTACCGTGTTAGCGTGCCTTTGCATATTAGCACTAAACAATATGAGAATAATGACAACACTGTTAGCTGTGCAGAAAGCGTTTGGACAGAAAGCAATATAGTGGAGTCATTTACAGTTTGACCTCTAAAGTGATCACAATTCATCATGAGGGGAACATAAATGCCCCCCAAATCTTATATCAATCTATTCAAAAGCCTTTCAGATATTTTAGTCCTGACCAATAACTGGATTGATTCATTGCCCTTCCTCGAGCAACGCTAGAAAACCAAAATTTTCTTTTTTATCCCTAATTTTGACCTATCCATCTCTAAAAATTCTTTTCATCTTTCACAGCAATTAATAATCAAATGTTAAAAATGCTGCATCAATTTTCCAGAAGCAATGTCCTGATTACACTCAATGATCCACTACCCTCACTGTGATTTATTTTAATAACTGCTTGACAAAGCTTGTGTTTGATGGACTGGCCAAAGTAGCAGGGACACTAACCCAAAAAAGTTGCTGCTGATATTTTTATAATCGTATTTATTTGTTCTCAAAGCTCTGTTTCTGTTGTAAAATAGAAACACAACACAGCAATAAATAAAGATTCTTTAAACACGCTATTCTAGAACAATCTTGTCTAAGAATTGTCTATTGAAGACTAGTCTTGCAAAGCTTAACCATTGATTTTTGCTGCAGAATGGTCTGACTGCACTTCATTATTATTGTGTTGTAGGGGGAAAATGCTTGGCTTTTTGGTATTTCTTTACACTAAATTACAATCATCTTAGGAGGTGCTAAGCCCAGGATGCAGCAATGGTGTCCCTTCCTGCAAAATAGTCAAGGGGTGAATTGTTTCGGTGGAACATTTGCACATAGAAAGTCAAGCAGGGTTTTTTAAAATGGCTAATGCACCAAAAGAACTGAACATGCCTCTCTTACTGTAGGATCCAAATCTTTAGCAAAACTTGCAGTTTTAAGCATATAGTTTCTGCATGGAGGTTGTTGTAGTTTCCTACAGTAAAGGGGATTTTTAACTTTAACACGCAGATAGTGGAAGGGGAGGATAAAATCCATGGCAGGGTTAGGGTTAGAGTTGGCAGGCTTATAACCCTAATCTACATCTGGTAAATCATGCTAGATAAAGACTCACAAGTCCCAGTAATAAGTTCATTCTTCAGAGCAAAACTCATTCATTAAGCCAATGCTGTACTGATATTTCTCTCACTTTTTAATTTTGCTTTTGGTTTCCATCAACTCCTGAGGGAAATATCAGACTAAATGCTGCTAAATGCTCCATTATGTTCACCAGCATGTTGCCAGCTGTGTCTTTCTGCTATCTGGTGTTGGCCAGCTCATGCCCAGATAGTTTTCAGAGCTTTTCTTTTTTTATATATACTAAAAGCAAGTGCATCTGGAGACAGGGTTGGTGAGAGGGATGAGAGTGAACCAAAACAGTAAAAGACCGTAAAAATCAAACAATGAGCTGAAAGACATTAAAACTCTCTGTAGGATGAAGATAAACTGCAGTCTTAGGATTATTCCCTCCTTATGATATTCTATTGTTATCATAAGAAATATTGATTAGTGTAGCTTTGAACTACCAGAGGCTCTTTCATGTCCTCCTACCTCTGTTGAGCTTCCCCATCACAGTGAACTCAAAGTACTTGCTGTTGTCCCGGGGGTTGTACAGGCCAAATACAGTGGTTCCGGTCTTGGGCTGCAACTTGAAGGAGGTGAGGATGAAAGCCTCATTCACCCCTTGCCCAGCCAGACCCCCCTGCAGCAGATCTGGCAGGCAATCAGGCGAGGTGAGCAGATCATAGACTGTTGACAGTGATAGGGAAGAGAGAAGCAGTAAAGCACATGAGTAATGGATGATGAGATATGAATATTTACAACCTGCAGCCGTGCTCCAATCCCAGAGTAAACACATCCTGAGTCGACAAGACGATGATGATGATGTTGACCCAGTGTTTGTTGCTCTTGCGAGACGCCGCGTCAATCAGCCTGCGAAAACTTGGCTCCGAGAAACCACGAGGAGGTGGGTTTCTAAGTAAATCAAAGCTGTGTGTCGCGACTTTAAGATGTATGATGTTTTTTATTATTTCTTAGTAGGTCTCCACTAAAAAACAGTTTGACTTATAAAACATATTTAAGCTTTCAGAATTTAGACATACTGCACATACTGACAGGCTGCTTAGTAAGACTGAAATGCCGGAGAGGAGAAGAACACTTGTGCTCATGGTTAGAGTCTCTCTTTAATAAAGTGACTTGGGAGCTGGGCAGGCCACAGGAGGATGTGCAGTGAATCTCTAGTCCACCATCTGCACACATCATGAATACACAAGTACCCTAAAAGCAGTCTGCAAGGCCCTCTGTTGTGAAGGAGCAAAATTGCTCCCAAATGCTCCCAGAGACCAGCCGTTGTCAGCCAAGATTGCCCCAGATGAGATCTCGCCTTCTTTCTTTTATCTCCCTTCTCTGCCCCAGGTCCCTGGTGTTTCGTCAGGCCTGTGGCGTATTTCAGCAAATCGCAGAGGCTTTAAATACAGTTAAATGGGACTAAGCCACTGAAAATGCCTCCTAATATTATGTTGTTGACATCATTTCC
Source organism: Chromis chromis (assembly GCA_900302755.1). Taxonomy (NCBI): domain Eukaryota; kingdom Metazoa; phylum Chordata; class Actinopteri; family Pomacentridae; genus Chromis; species Chromis chromis. The sequence goes on from OMNN01027549.1 coordinate 18,138, forward strand.
ATTAAAAATTAGATATGAAGGTCTTTTATGCTCATTATTATCAAGATCATCCTTTTATAAAATGATATAATCAATGAAAGTCCAAAGTGAACACAACAAAAGGAGAACAAAAGGCCCTGCTTCGTGTCTTCAGAGTTACTGTAACACCACAAAAACATCTACACACATGCACTCACACAAATTCACACAGTCCCAGTGTTCATAAGTCATCTGGACAGAGGGCTTTCTTAGGGGTCAGGCTCGTCTTACACAAGAGACCCTGAAAAAAGTGCCTCATTTCACCCCCTGATTAACCTCAGATTTCAAGCTTCATAAAACCAGTTCAGCTGGAAGCCATAAAGTAATCCAGCGTCTTGTTTTTTCCTTAACACCAGCATATAAATCAGTCACGGTTAGTTTACTATAAAGTGTGCAAATGGTCGGCATTCTTCATTTTAGTGCTTAACAAATGCTTCAGACTTGAGGGTTTGTTGTGTGGAAAGCTCTGATTTATTGTGCCATGTTTAAAAGTCAGCCATTACTGGTGATGGAGGAATTACATCTTCTACATTAGCATGTAGTTAACATAAACAGTGAAGTCACATTTAGCCGTGAGTAATCTAAATCATCTTAACGCATTATATTTCATCTGGGAATATCATGGTCAGTTTAAAGAAGAGAGGACCCAAATGCAGGATATAGCAGGCAGATGAAAAATGTAAACCTTTGCAAGCAATGCAGACAAGGAGCAGGCAAAAGTCCAAAAACATGGAAGATTTACGAGGAACAAGGCTGAGAGAACAAATTGTGACAATTCTGCTCTTGTGCATTTTTTTTTTGCAGAAAATACCTTTTAATCTGGAATAATAGATTTTTTTGGACATTGTGAGCAGCGGAAGCAACCAATGAACCCAAAAGTGACATGTCAGCACCTTTATGTTAATATTACAAACATTTGAGTTGCTTATTTACACCTGCAGAAGTTATATAGCACTCTTTCACTCTCTTGTTGCTCTGTTTTTGGTCTCCTCCACCTCCTCAGCTGCTAAAGGCTCCACTATGTTCACCAGCTTGTTGCTTGCTATGTCTTCCTGCAATCTTATGCCAAGCAGGTACAGCATGACTCGTTTATAGAGGGAACAGTTGGCAAAAAAAATAACGCTATTACAACGAGACTGAACCACACAGGTAAGGTTGTGGACCAGGTGGCCAAACAATGAGCTGAAACTCACTATAAACTCTTTACAGCCAAATGGAGCTGCAGATTAAGGCAATAATTCTCTATATGAACGACCCCTTTTACCTTGTTTTCACATTGTCATTTGATACATTGTTATTACAAAAATATCGATTAGAGCCACTGTAATGATGCACTTTGGCTCTGAGCAGCGAGCCTCAAATTCCAGCTCCCAGTGAAGTCATCCGTGAGACGTTAATACTGATCAATAACCCCAATAACTCTAACAGACTATAATGCAGTTTTTTTTGCACCTAAAATCTGCTTTAAATTGCTCTAACTCCTTTTAAACACAGTGAATTCCAGTCATGCAGACAATGAGCCATTTGCAAGGGAAATGATAGATGATGAACTCCATTAACGTGGACTTGTTTTATGCGTAGCATCAGGTACCCATTGCCAAAAGATTGTGGGGATTAATGGGTGCTGGAGAGCTACGCCATCAATCACCTGGTGTGATTTGTAAGGAGCTGATAAACTATAAACACCGGCGTTTCTACGTGTCGTCTGCAGCTCCGCGTTTTTGTGTGTGACCTTGAGCAAAAGTGTGTGCGACTGTAAGAGTGTGTGTCAGGAGAGTGTGTGTGTGACCGGAAGTTCAATATTGCGCCCAGATCATCTCTGATTATTCCCATGTGTGTGTCCCAGCTGAGACTTTGTTTGAATTAATACGAGCCAGAAAAGCTGAACCTCCTGAGCTGCAATAATCAAGCAGATCCGTCTAGATGGATATGAAAATCAGGGTGACTTGACTTCAGTGGGAAGATGGCGGGTTTAAAACTCCAACTTTTGTCTACTTTTCTTCTTTATCTTCTGCTTTCTGTCAGAAACAAAAAAATATTCGACTGCCCCATCTCTCCTACGACTGACAGGGATATTTAGCATTTTATTCATACCTCAGTGAGTATCACACACCATGTCTAATCTTTTGTGTTCTTTGGGTCTGCATATGATATTCTCTTTCACAGTGTCTGCTTCATCCATTATGCATTAAACTCATACATAGTGTGTTAAAATACCGAGTGGTGGAGCCATTAAATCTTTTTTGACAGATAATGAAAATGGAGGATTACATCACAGGCAGGATATCAGAAAAAACGCAGAATTCAAAAAAAAAGAAAAAAAAGAACCCAGACATCTTCCTTTGTGTTTTGAAATTTAAACAGCAAGAAGAGAAAAACCTAAAAAGATGTTTCCTATTTCTTGAATTTCTGTCATCCCCCAGCAGCAACAAACCACAACAGTAATCAATGTGACACATTATGTAAAAACTGTAATGACATTTAAATTAACTGATATGAAAAGCAAATTTAAACACTTCCCATAACACTCACCCAAAGCCTGGGCTTCCACGTGTAAGCACAGTTTTAATAGCAGCTGCGAGGCCAGAATGAGGGCCGTCCAAACTCCCATTTTGTCCTTCCAACTGGTCCCAGATTTGCAGTTCCTCTGTGGTGACTTATCTGTATGTGACACAGTGGCAGTTTCCCGTATGTCTGTGCCTGGTGTGAGTGGTGCGTCTGTGTCCTTGCCTCCTTTTTGAATCAAAAGTGAGGCAAGACTGACATGTTAAGCCTTAACAGAAGCTGCTGAGTGTTTTTGGTGTCTCTGAATTGGTGTGTGAAGAAGGGGATCGTAGGAGTCGTATTGAGGGAGGAGCATCGGGACCAGAACCTGCTTTTAAAACCTTCCTCAGACGGCCCCATACAGAGAAGGAGTGACCTGGGGAAACTCTTTGCATTGGCTCCTACTGGCTGCTACTTAATTCCCACAGGCTCTTTCACAAACCTACTGTACATGAGCAGCTCCTGATTCAGTCTCATGTTTGGCCACTGACATCATGTTTCGAACCAAACTAAGCCCAGAATATTTTTAGACTTGTGAGTTCATGGTTGGGGGGGAATTTCTGAAAATGGGTTCCCACCTCCAGCAATCAGACTTGTAGTATTTTTTTTTCGCACTCTGAGATTCTTACCCTTTCCTTCCAGCCATCAGATGTAACACCTTTCCCATGTGCCCTTGCTTTCCCCTTCCATCCCTGGGCGACGTCAGGAAATGAGCGTTCCGGAGCTCGTGCCTTAACAACCGTGTTACACGGCCGGCAGAGCTTCAGACAAGCTGCCGGCTCACGCGGCCTCCAGGTCGTCAGCATGTCTGGCACCACGCGACCTGCCACATTTGGCAGCGATGGAAACGCTCAGGTCTTAATGATGTTTGTTTTTCCCTCTTTTCCTTTGCCTGTTGCATTTTATTTTTCAAGCCTAATTCCATGGATGGGTAGCTGCCATCGAGCAGAAAAAACAGAATCCGTGTTAATGATGTTTGAAGGCTTCACCCTTTCAAGTCTGAGTTGCTTTAAGACGACGTTCCTACTTAAGAGGATAAACACACGTATCTATAGCAACAAGCAGCAGCAGATGAGTCATAGTTTCCATACATGTGCCACAGTACCACAGGTGTTCCTTGTGGTTTGTCTACACAGACGCTCCGGTTTGTTGCTGTACACTGATATGGACTACATCCAGTTAGCAACGGGACGCAGAGAGTTTTATCTGCCCTCTGGTTGGTTTTCAGACTGATCCTTTGCAGACGTCGGGGTTCTGGATCGCAGAAAGCCCCACAGACCTCCGTGAATGGTCGGCAGCTGCAGCCAGGAGCTCAACAGACCACATCACTTTGCTGGAGTACCCGGCCTGACTCACATCACGATGCGGTCGATGAGGTCAGACAGTGAACGCAGCAGCTGGCTCAGAGATAAACCCCAAATGTGTCTGACACCATCTCCGGACTATTTTTATTCGTGATATCGATACAGTCGAGTCCTGAGACTCTCACACTCATAACTCAGCTTAACTTTGTAACAGACACTAAAGATTATAACATGGCTGTAACCGCAGTGACAACAAAACGAGCATTACATAGCCGAGCTGAAATTGAGGTTTCATGCAGCATAAAAGGACATTGAGGGCTGTTTCTGTGCTCAGGAGGAGGCAGGACAATTAGCATTTTTCAAAAGCTTTGGACCGTAAATGCAAACAAGACAAACTGGTCAGAAACTGGAATGATTAAAGGTGCATAATAGGAAGCATGTGGTGCATTAATAGCAAAACAAAAGAAGATGTTGAATTGTAACCCAAGTAGGACAAAAAAGAGAGGCTTGCACGGCCTAGAAATACTTTAGAAACAGGGTTGATGCTCATTGAATACAGCCAAAGAGGAAATTAATCCTTCTGTGCTGTTGTTTCTGTCTCTTTCTTACAGATTCCCAAAATTAAATCTGCCTTAATTCATTGTAAATTGAATTTTTGATGCTCAAGTCATGTGATTTTGTTATTCTTCCTCTGCTGTGGTATTGTAGGATCATATATCAAGTGCATTAAAATAGAGTCGTCAATGGTGTGCTGCACAGAAGTGCTAGCATGATTAATTTGATTTTATACGGTAGTATCACTTACTGTCCCTACAAGTTACTTATAATATAGCATTTTATTCTCCTGGCACACATAAATATACCAAATGTTCCACAGAGGGTACGTATAAATATATATTTCTTCTCATTCATGTGACATTTTCAGGCGTAATTGAAAAGGATTTACTGGTCTAGACCGTGTGGGGAAAGTGTTTTTATGTCAAAGAAATTATAGTATTAAAGAAAATAATAATTACATTCACCACATAAAGGTCCCTTCCCACAAGACGTTCTTTCATAAAGCGACTTACATCAGTACTCTTACGTTTGAGGAATGGACACGACTTTTACAGCCGCAGCTGGAGGTGGCCATAAGTCTCGTTGCTCCTGCGCTGAGTGCTTAAGTGCTCATTACACTGTGGGATGCAGAACCTTACAAGCTCTGTACTGTCTTACCTGATGAAGTTACGTAACAGCAGCCAGTCAGCAAGTCACAGGGGTCTCTGATCCAACACCTCATTAAATGTGCAGCATCTATCAAAACCTCACCCCAGTCCGGTAGCAGGGACTCGCTCCAAACCCGAAATTACAGCATTAAATTGCCTGAATTTTTGGTATTAGACAGACTGTAACTCTGAACCCAAGGCAGAGGCTTAATAAATGGACCCATATCCTGCAGCATATTTAGTCTGCAAACTCTTGAGCCAAATTGGTATGTCATGGTGGATAAAGCTTCCTGGAATCGTCTAACACAGCGTACAGGGGCATGAATACAAATTATACATCAAATGTTATAGATTCTAAATTAATCAGAAAATTTATTCGGAGTTAATATGGAACAGAAAAATGTTTAGAGATGAGGCACAGTTTATTACATTTGTAGCTTTATTTAGTTCCCGGCCTTGAGGTATTCAGACTGAAGTCGCTGCATTTGTTTGAGCTCGGTTGCTCAACAGGATTTGTCTAAAGCTCAGAAACCATCTATGGAAAATAACAGGAAACTGATGAAACCATTGCTATATTTTTTCAATTCCATTTACCTGACTGAATCTCTACACGTCGCTCTGCAGAATCGCTCAGAACGGCCTCAGTTGTGGACACTGTAACATAAACCTGCCCTTCTTAGGAAAGCACAGCTATTATTCTAGAAGATTGATGATAGGTGCACAAAGGTATTCTCAGAATAACCTCGGCGCGAAGGGGGAACGTATCGTTTCTAAAACAACAATGCGGTTTCAGTGTCTCACAAAATTACTCAGGATTATGCAAGGACACTTAATGAAAGCCCCCGCAAAGCCGCTGTTAAGACTTGCGGTTGATGGTTTTGCCATGTGTAAACTGTGAGTTCATTCTCAGAGCATCTCAGACCATACAGCTGCTCTTTCAGTCACTCACACCAGCTGGACGCATTCATTCCATCTCAGTGAATGTCTCACCTACACCTACACACCTCATACAGATAGAGACGGCCGTAAATCACCACTGGAGATACTTGACACCCAGTCGACTACGCAGCTCTGAAAATTTCTCTCACTTTTTCACACGAACACCCCCAGTGCAACCTTTTCTGACATTTTTTTTATTCTGTTTTTTTAAGTCTTGCTACTGGCTTGGCTGTAGGAAGGGACACTTTGGTTCAAACTAAAACATCTCAACAAATATCAGATGGATTGCCGTGAAAATTGGTGCAGATATTTATGCTCCCCAGACGATGAATCCTACTGACTTGGATGATCCTCTGACTTCCTCCATGAAGTTTTGTGTGAGGGTTTTGGATGGATTGCTACTAAATTTCACAAAAGTGGCACGTTCTCCCCCGGAATGCATTTTTTACAACTGTCATAACCCCTTAACTTTCATCTGCCATTACCAGGTCAAAATTTAAATTCCTCTTGCACTTTGGTTCATAAAATACCTTCACCTCCACTCCTGTCTCCCAAAAATTACATTCCTGTACAACTAAAGCAGTTTCTCAATATTCGCAATTGCGTTTTGATGTATTTTCTGCAATTAACGTATCTTTATTTTATTGATTCACTGTTGATTCTTTTCAGCCAACCAATCATATATTAGTAGAGTGAGACATGTGACTGTGATAACCCAAAAATAGAAGAGAAGCTTCAAACATGTTTTGAAATGCTCATATTTTTTTTTATCCAAACTGTGCTATTTTCCCAAATCTGACGAAATACTCTTGGCGTCTAAACTTCAACAAGCTTCTAAGAAACCTAATCACATACTCTTGCTGCCTAAACATAACCAAAAAGTGAGTGAAAACCAAAAGTACACAACAAATTCAAATTAAACTTAAGTGTAAGAACAAACCCCAGTCTTCTGAGTAAAAGTTGTTTTGCGGACTTTTGCCATCCTACGTATGCAGACTTTGTGGTTCTATCAAATTGGAAGCCTTTCTTACCACATCACAGTCTTACCCTTTAGAGAGAAAATACCTTTCTTTCTAAATGTAAATGAGAACGCAGTTTAGCTGCAATGGAATGTCATTTTCCAGACACAGGGTTGTCACCTGTCGACTAATGGCATTGCCATCTTTATCGGCACATTTGCTTAGTGCAGTCGTGGCAGTGCCTGACTCCTCCTGACTCAAAAAATGAGCAAAGATGTGCAGCATGAGCCATGGACTGTCCTATGACTGAACCCACCTGTCAGTCAAAGCTACAACACCCTTAATTATACATAACTTTAAGCCTTAACACAATTTTAACAGGTAAGCTTTATAAAAATTTACCTCCTGTACAGTTGTCAGGAACTGGGAAATTATGTATAGAGGCCAAACTGTTTTCTGCACTAAGCTGTAAACATGTTTATTTCTGTTGTAAAGTTGAACATTTTAACATGGGGGTCTATGAGGATTGATTTGCTTTTGGAGATAACATCTAGTGGCCATTAGATGAACTGCAGCTTTTGGCATTTCGGTGTCGACTTCATGTTTTTAACCCCAGAAACTGACCCTTGGAACAGCCTTACATAACGGTAGAATCTTAGGGCTTAGTTTATTCTGGAAAACAGCAAGTTAGTAGTATGTGAGCTCCGAAAACATTGGAAAACTCAAATTTGGAGTGAAAAGCCATAGAGTGATCACAAAGAGAAGGGAGATGCAATATTATTGAAATATATAGATAAGGACACACATTTTCAGACAGTTTGTCCTGGAAGGAATTCATAGAGGACTCTTCACAGGAACAATGACATAGATGTGTAATGAACCAAAAAGAGAGCTGAGGGAGACGTTTAGCCTCCTTTCTCACTTCTACACAGCTGGTCAATGGCAGCAAATGTCAGGTTGTAGGTTTCAGAAGGTTTCAGTAAATGGTTAACACAGATGCCCTTAATATGACATGAGAAAGGTGTTGTGGGGAGGAGGTAGTGAAGATATGATCAAACAAGCTGTTCTTAGGAAGCATACTGAAGGTATTAGTCTTGATATAATAAACACACACAGTAGTACAAAATGTGACAAATATCCTTTTTTCACTCAACTCAGCGTGTCCACAAAGCTTTCTTCGTAGCAAAACATGCATCGGACAATTTCTCCGGGACAAAACACACCCACACTTTATTGAGCTGCTTGTTTACACAGAACGAACAGCGGTGCATTGTGTTCCATTGAGCCCTATTCCAGGTGCTCTCATTAATCCTTCATACTCCTGGCACATTGAGACCAAACATGTCCGGACTAGAAAAGGTCCGCCGTACAGTGGGAAACAGCGCAGAGTGGGAGAGAGTACACAGGGTCACTTGTTCAGATGCAGCGCAGCTCACATCCACGTCTGTGCCACGCTCAGCCGGCATGATTGACTACGGCGAGGAAGAAAGGGGAGTGCATAGGAGGAGGAGAGGGAAGACAGCACGTGGAAGCAATTATTGCCCCTTCCTGGTGTGTAATCTGGCACTGCAGATACAAGATGACAAGCACATGTTTGAGTACATGACAGGAGGGG
>OMNN01027549.1:26741-38650 GCA_900302755.1 Chromis chromis
AGGGGTGGGGGTGGGGGGCACACAGCAAATCATTCTTGTACACAAAGGAACTTCTTTCACTCTCCCTGTTCCACCTCTGTGCCTTGTCAGATATTAGGCTGATTAGTCAAATTGCTGCTGTGTTCTCAAGAGTGACAGAGAATATGAAAAATGCAAATGTTACCGGCAGGGCATTCATTGTGCCTCCTGAATGCCAGATTACATCTAAAGAGACGCGGTGATCTCCCTCAACAAACATTCATTTTGGATTTATTAAAGCAAATATCTTCTTTTTTTTTTTGGAAATGAATGTGTTTATCCTGCATGAGCGTAGATATTTAAGCCCATACAAGGCAAGCAAAAAAGTTTTTCTACTCTTGTGTGGGAACGTGCTGGCTTGGTAAGCTGTACGCGATTATGTGTCCGACTTCCGAGTACGTCATTCTGTTCTGCGGAATTAGAACCTAGTATTCCTTATAATAAGTGGTTCATGAGGGGGGAGCGGGCCACATGTGGTAAAGTCAAGCTACTTCAGATGGAGGCTCAAATTAGTGACCTTGTTTTAATGTTGAGGCTCAGACGCCGTGCCAGTTTAACTGAATTCTTTTGTTACATCCAAACCCTTTGAAACTGTACTCTCTATTTCCTGTCTCGCAGTATAGGAGCGGGAAGATAATGCATTTCCCAGAGAGACAGATGTCCAATCTCTAAAGTGCAGTCCAGGAAATGAACAGATTTCTTGCACATTCTGTCTCGGCTTCAGTCTCCTCCACCTTCTAGAACAGGATTTGGGGTTTCTTTCGTAACACCGGCTGCTCAGACTGCTGTTTATCACCCTATTCCACATGTATCCACGTACGTCTACTGGTTCACTTTCATGCTGATGGAAAAATCACAGATGGTGTTCAGTGTAGTAATTGTCCCCCTTTTCGGGGAGGATATTACAGGGTCGACAGGTCTTAACATGGTCCCCTGCTATGAAGGCGTCCCAAAGGTTCACAGAAACAGGGGATGTAACTGTGTGGGAACATGATGATTTACAACAGCCTTACCCACCTGTGGCTGCCTGTTTGTCCCAAGCTGTGGATAAACAGTTTGGGGGGTTGAACCAGAGATGATCCACAGGCCAAACCTGATGGCCTAAGGAACCTCTAGGGTGTATTTTATACTTTTCACTCTTATTTCTATCAGTTAAATTGATTGAGATCAGGGTCTTAACACTACAATGTCATGTGACAGGGTAAGAAACAATCATACAAGTTGTAAAGAAGTCAACTGTTTAGCCACATTATCTAAACTTCAGATTTTGATTTAGTCTTTTAAATAGCTTTTTATAATAACTTCGATTAGACGCTCAGTCAAGTTTAGACAAAAATATCTTGACAGTAATGAATGGATGATCATGAGATTTTGGTGGAAAGTAACATAGGCCATTTACTCATGCATTGTACTTGAGTATAATTTTAAGTTACTACATTATTTCCATTTTCTGATACTTTATATTTTTTCTCCACTACCATTTAGGGGGAAATATTGTCCTTTTTACTCAGAGATACTCATCTGTTAACTCTAATTACTTTTCAGATGCAGATAAATATAAAATATCCTCAACTAATAAATCCCCTTGTATTACTATGTATGCAAATAAAGTTGTATTGATCCCTTGGTGAATTTCACAAGCTACCCAGCAGTGAATAATAACCTTTAACCATTAAAAACCTTTACGAGCTGCAACATTAAAGTCATGCACACATTAGTTATAAGTTATTCTAAAATGTGCCCTCTTGTACTCAAGAAGTTTCTTTTGTTTGATTACAGGCCTTTTCCAAGTAACGAACTGTTTCCGCACTGTGGCATTACTACTTTTATTTAAAGCCTACTGATTGGTGTCCCCCTGACATTTCATGTAGAGCCACATCGAGGTTAACATGTAGATAGATATACAGATATATACGTCACATTGTTCCACAGGGGAATTTGTCTTGTGCTCGAAACCACTGCGTCTTACAGCACCCTTGTAAACAGCACCATAATGCACATTCAAGCAGGTACTTACACTGTTGGCTTGTTAATGTTTAATGAGGCATATTTACATGTGTAAAAACCAGGAAAACACCTATAATTACAGACCCAACACTGCTGTTTCTCCTAATTGCCATTAATCATACAATTATATTTAAATTTGCGAATTTATTTTAACATGTTATATTGTAAAATTTTAGTTTTCTTTTAAAATTAAGAAATGTGGTTATTCACAGTTAAAGGCTTTTAATGACATTTTACATGAGTGCGTTTTTGAAGTGTATTTTCATGTATTCCAAAAAATATGGTAAAAATTAATATCCCTTGGAGTGCAGTAGAAGAAATGGAAAGAATATGGCACAAGAGTAAGTCTGCCTATAGAGCGTCATCCAAAAAACTGAGTGACCATGCTAAAAGAGACTACTAAGAGAGGCCACCAAGACACCTATGACTCCTCTGACAGTGTTTCAAGCTAGAATTCACCTCCATGCTCAGTGGTGGTGATGGTGTGTTTGAGATGATGTGCAGTATTTGGTGTCTGCCAAACACAGAATCTAGTCTGATGTCCAAAAAGCTAAACCTTCATCCAATTGGCCATACCGCCTTGTGGATTCCCGATCCTGTCAGATCTCAGAAGCTAAGTGAGGTAGGGCCTGGTCAGTACCTGGATGGAAGACCGGGAGGGAACACCAGGAAGCCTGGGTGAATGCAGTGTGAGAGTGAGTGGTTGGTGGTGGTCGGAGGGGCCGATGGCGCAGATTGGCAGCCTCGCTTCCGTCAGTCTACCCCAGGGCAGCTGTGGCTACATACGTAGCTTACCACCATCGAGTATGGAGTGAATGAATAATGCAATGTAAAGCGTCTTTGAGTGTCTTGAAAAGCGCTATATAAAACCAATGCATTATTATTATTATTATTATTATTAATTGACCTCAGAGTCTCCCACATGCCTTCTGGTGAACTCTTGTTGGATTTAATATGAGCTTTTTTTTTTCCAACATTGGCTTTCTGTTTGTCACTTTCCCATACAGCTTTGAATGGTGAAGAACAGGAAACAGTTGTTATATGCACAGTCTCTCCCACCTCTGCCATTGAAGCTTATAACTCCTTCTGGGGAGTCATAGGTGTCTTGGTGGCATCATTAATAGTCTGTTTCTTGCAAGGTCACTCAGTTATTTGGGTTATCCAATGACTTGGAGATTTTTCTGTATCCATCCTCTGACTTATCCTTTTCAATAACTTTTTCACAGAGCTGCTTGAAGTATTCTTTTGTCTTCATGGCGTAGTACTGATTCACCACTGACTGAATCTTATATATACAGGCACCTTTATACTACAATCACTGAGACACATTTACTGCACTCAGATTCAATTTGTGTGATTTCCAGCCCTAGTTAGCTGCACCTGTGTTGACTTGGGTCACTTTATAAGGGGGTAAATACTTAAGCACTCACTTTTTTTAGATTTTAGATTTCTAATTAACTGCTATTATTTAGTAGAAACCTGTTTTCACTCTGACATTAAAGACTATTCAATGTTAAAAAGCAATAAAAGGGAAAAACTTCCAAGGGGGCTGATTACTTTTTATAGGCATAGTAATGTTATGAAGGAATACTTTCCATAACAGTATTTGTTGACAATTAACCCTGATAATAATGTCTCTGCACTGCAAAACTAAATACAGAAGGTCAAAGTTGAACCAGGAGGTCACTCTGTAAACCATACTAGCTGCAAAATCTGATTTTATTTAATGTTAGCCTAGTTTTTCCAGTTTTAATATGCAATGATATGCTAGAATGTAACAATTTTCCACAGCTTAAATTTCAATGTTGCATATCATAAAAGGTTGAATGGTTTTGTCAGTAAAAAATGATGAATAAACATTTCTCAAGCATGTGTCATCTACCAATAGTGTTTCCTTTTGCTCGTTGTCATGTGAAAGCGATGCCAAAACATGTACTCGCCATAGATTCCTCGTGTGCATGTGAGAGTGTTACGTGCGGTTTGTCTGCGAATGGAAACCAGGTGCTTTTGTGCTCCGCCAGGGCTCACTTGTTGTTTGCATCGTCAGCTCGGTGCGTCTAGGAGTAGCTTAACGAGCTCAGCAGGACCCCTCACATCAAACACGGCGCTAATGGCTGATAAACTCATTGACTCATTGGGCTTGGCCAGGCTGGACAACAAATGGGCACGTTTACGTCCGAGGCAGCACAGCCAAGCCTCAGTGTGCTTTTCAGACCCTCCATTCAAAATCTGGGCCAACTATTTTCATGAGATGTTAAGAGGAAACGGCTTTCTGCTTTATGGGAAAGCAATAAAATGTCAAATCCATGATGGGTCAAAGCAGCAGCTTGTTAAAAAAAAAGAGAAAAGGAAGACTTATGTGAGGTAAGGAACGACAAAGGCAGATGGAAACAGACACGCTCATGTGACGTCATAACATTTCTGCAAGAGTTCAGTTAGACAAGAGGAAGAGTCATCACTGGTGCATGAAAAAGCAGGCACGCCAAAGAGCTTATCAGGACAAACCACCGGAGTGATTTGGAGTGATTTACCTCATATGGAAACAGGAAGGAATTTTAAGCAGATGTTGTGGTTCATTTACAGGTTGTTAACCACACATTAGCTTGTAAAAGCCTTTTCTGTTTGTTGTCTGTGACTGCCTACAAATAATCTCCAGACAACCCAAACTAAAAATATTTATTGTATAGTGCTTACTTCAGCAAATCTTTGTGCTTTGTCGGCTGAAAATGCTTCACTTTCCCCGCGTTTATTAAAACAGACGAGCATGTGTACATTAAATACTGCCAGGATGGAGGGAGGAACAAAAGACCCAGGAGCCACATTAAGGTTTTGAGGAGTGAAGTTTAATGGGATCATGATTGTCTTTGTCGGAGGTCAAATATTTAATTGGTTTATGGGACAAAAAGCACAACCAGAGCCACTCCTACATTCACTCAGCCAACTAAAACTCTCTACATTAGATTCACCGTCAGGGCAGACAAAAACCCAAGAACCACTTTCAGCAGCTCAGTCGTACAGAGGGTCATTACTTTTGACAAATGACAGACATTTTGCTTTTTCAAAGGTTGGGAGAATGGCTACCACATATTAGCTTTTTCATTTTGTCGGAACACACCGTTCCCAACGAAGCGTTTTCATCTCCTCCTATCAAAGGGATTTATTGTTCTAGCCGGGCAAAACGCTCTCTCTCGCCTCTCTCTTGTATCAGGGCAATCTCTCCCCTCTGATTATGCTTCAGCTGGTTGAGATCAGTGTTACTCTGTGGGAGAGTAAAAGTGACCTCAGTCTGACTCATTGGTCGGCATCCATCCGCTCCCCGGGCCCTACGACAAGCACAGACTGACAAAGAGGCTGACAGAAAGGACGGACGGACAGAGTTCTGCTGGGTTGACAGACAAACAGAGAGACAGAGGTACAGACAGGCGGGGTCCTATGTTTGCCCCGTGACGAAGGAAGGAGGCAAATTAGTGCGGTAGAGAGGGCGGGCTGCGACCTTATTGGCCAGACTGTTAGCGAATAGGGGCGCTGGACTACAGTCGACGTCACAGCGTGCTAGTTGTGGAAGCGGCCAATCGCTTTCCTATGTAGATCCTAAAAGGAGAAAAGAGAAAGCAAAAATTAATAACTGACACTTCACTGAACCCTTCAAACCTTAGCAACCATAATTAGAGATGGCAGGACGTAAAAACACAGGAGCAATAGAGTAAGAAATGGAAGAAACAGTGTCTTTATTTGTTCTAGTATGAGCTAACTAACTACATTAATTTGTGGCGTGACAGATTATGTAATATCAACATTATATAAAAACCTTGTTCACTAATAGCCCATTTACTGTAGTATTCCCCAACCAGCCAGTCCAGCTATTAAAGTTTAACCTAAGGTTGGCACTTCTGTCTCACTCTTTACAAAGAGGTAAAGTTAAACTGCCAAATGTTAAAAATATTGCAAGCAGTTTGTTTATGCAATATGCAATGCAATATTTGCAAAAGAAAAGACACATCAACAGAGGAGGCGACTTCCGAAGCGAGGACGCCAAAGAGACACATTAGTTCAGTCGTGTCTGTAAGAGACTTCAGAGAGAACAGCTAGGAAGTTGAAAAGAGTCTGGATGAGTTATGAACTAAGTTAAAACCTGTTTTGCTGCACTTGAAACTTTTTCATGGAAGCTGCAGTTGTTTCGGTGCTCACAAAATAATCATTGTGTAACCCTTTCCATGCCGGTACTGGGACCGGGCTGCATCTGTTATTAAAAAGACACAGTTTGTCTTAGAATATAGAAAGTAAATCCCAGGAAGAAGCTGTATTATTTATTTATTTTTCAGAGACACCAGTGAAAGAAGTGCTGAATAAGAGATTGCATTGAGTTACAGAAGTTTCTGGCACTAGAGGATAGTCCGGACATGGCGTTCTCTCGGTGTTGCCAGATGTTTGTAAGATAATTTTGCCTTCCACTCAATGTACAATCAATAATGCCAAAAGTTCCACAATGTATAAGAATTCAATCATTTTGTGCCATGTAGTATTAGTAGATGTCATCAGAGAGTTAGAAATTAATGTCGACGGAACTTGAGCTGATGATGTAAACATGTTATTCATTTACTCTGTAAATGCTGAACAGGCTGCAGCTCTTGTTATAGTTTACTTTTATAGCTTTTAGTTTATTGAACTTTTTTTTCAGTGTTGGGACTTTTAAATTTGATTGAGCCCCAAAAGACTACCACCTACCATACATAATTCAAGTCAACACTTTTTAATTAAATTCTATTTTTTTAAACAATGCGGCTAGAGTTTCTGGAGGTGTTGAAAAGTTGTTCATCTCAATAAATATGTGTTTTCTGAATATGCAAACTTTTGCTAATTAGTTTTCTTGATTATAACTCATGTACAATCATGAGTTTTAACGTTTTGATACAATACAATAATACCATTTTCCATCTGGAAAGGCTGGCTCCGTACTATATTTAGAATGTTAGGCTAGAGATAGCGCAACATGTGCCAATCACATCGATAAACTGTATATAACAAATAGATGGAACCACCACAAAGTCACCCGTTGATTTGTGGACTGCCATTTTGAAGCTTAGGGTTTGGGATTTAACTGTCTATTTTACTAAAAATGGGACCATAATTTACAAACCTAACATCATGCTGTATTGACGGAGGCTTGAAACTAGCGATTGAGACCATAAACCCATTAGGAAAATATTTACAAAGGTAACTAATCAAGTGAGAAGTAGGCTCATTTTCTCATTGACTTATATACAAACAGACTTCTCGCCCCCTGTTGGCTGTTGTAAAGAATGCAGGGTTAAGGCACTTTACATTGATTTCACATATTAGAACCTGACGCTTTATCTCTCTTTTCAGTCTATGAGCATATCAGATGTTAGCACCCATCCTAAAAGGCTCTTCTCTTAAAAGTAATACTAAAAGCATACTTTTTGAAAAAGTAAAAGCATACTTTTTGAAAATGCAATGTTTTATGTATCTCCTTTCCCCTCAACGTGGATCCTACTCACCCAACTCCAAGTGTGAGCAGGTGTGAAGCCAGCAGTGAAGGGACAAGAATGAGGAGGACATCGGAGGAGAAGAGTCCCCTCTTCATCACCTCTGTCTTCCTAACGCTGAGGGAGCTCGACTGCTTCGGGTGCTGAAACACAAACTCTCTGCAGAGAGAGAGAGAGAGAGACGAGAGGAGAGGAGAGGAGTCGGAGATAAGAGATGCAGGAGGACGGAAGATTGAAAGGGAGAGAAATAAACAGAGATAATGAGAGCACAAGAGAGAAGACTGAGGATGCAAGAAAAATACTGAGAGTCTGAGACCACTGAGAACTGCTACCTGTCAAACAGACTTATTTTATTGCGGGAGATTAAATGTCAAGTGCAGCAGAGTAAATAAAAATGAGGGCGCTTCATGTGCTTCAAAGGTATAATCCATAAACAAAACAAAAATACACAACGTGCTGTTAAAGTTAAACTGAACAAACACACTAGACAATCAGTAGTTTTGTGGTGTTTTGAGAGTACACCAGGCCTATTTGTGCAACTTCTGAGAAAAACAAAAGGTGCTTATTTTTAATTCACTGTATGATCCTTTAAATATATATGAATAGATTATTAGGGATGTTGTAAGGTTAAACTCCTGGCTGTTGTTCAGTATGTTTCTGTAAAACCAAACTTTTGTAGTTTGTGTTTAGTGATCAGTAGGCAGATTTTTGGTCACCTGCTTTCAATCTTTGTGTTAACTTAAGCCAGTTGCCTCCTGGCTGAATCCTCTGACAGCGCAGGCATGCAATAAAATATTACAGCAAACATAAGCAGAACAGTAAAACTCAAAGGAGCTTCAAGTCTTACTTTGGTGGCATATTTTCAGGTCTACTGGACCAATCCCACACCCAGTCAGTGTCCACCCGTCGCTCAGCTTCCTCCTGCAACATCGAACATGGATCAGATGATGTGCATTAATCAAAAAAAATAACCACATTAAAGACAGTAGAAAACAGTGACAGTGGAAATCTGGACATCATTTAACAAGAAACAACAGCTTAGTTGATTCTCTCTTGGATGTGAGAGGATCGTGACTTTTTTTCAGTTCCCAAATGCAACAACTAAATAATTTGTCACATAAATGCAAAATATACACTCTGATATTGATTACCTATCTCAGGCGAGTGGAGTTTTAAGCTGCACTAAAATGATCCCTCTGTGCTTTGGAAGCTGCTCATCAATAATTTAACACATAATGCAGTGTAGCGACTTTCTTTGATTTATAACTATAAACAACGTTTTTGTTCTTGTCACAGCAAAATTAAATGTCTGTGCATGTTGTTCGTCTGTTTTACTTTACAGATTACAAACAGGAGGATGAAGTTTAACACCGTATGTTAAATGAATGGATACCTGTATGGTCACACAGTCACTGTCCTGCTCACTACTGGGTCTTGGAGAGCCGGTGGACTGTGGAGTCGTCACCTGTGGAGGACTGTGGACAGAAGGCATTTACAATGTGGGCTCAGTGTCAAGAAACAGACCAGCGTAATAATTCTACATTCTTGCAAAAACAAACAAAAACACAGAAAGTAAACCCACATTGTGAAAAACAAGCAGAGTTCCTCTGAGCGCAGAATAAACCTCATTACTGTGCAAATTATTTCTACACCTCGCTGTGCAGCTCAGACTCCCATCATCCCCCCAACCCCCCGAACAAAACAAAAAAACCCACCACACTAACAAACTGCATCATTACCTGTCTCTACTCCTCTCGCACTCGAGCTGTGCCTCCAGAAGGATCCTCTCCAGCTCCCCCTGCAGGGCGGAGGAGATGCTGTCCTGAGGCCCCGTCAGACTCTCTCTGCGGCTCACAGCTGCGATCAGCTCTTCGAGCTCCACCCAGGAGCCTGAAACAGCAACACAAAGGGCAGAGTTTGTGGTGATGCTCAAGCTTCATACATGTATATCAGACTGTGATGAGCCAGAGAGGAGTCGGGATGCAGCAATTATACAAATCTATACCTTTAACTGTGATTGTTTACACAGCCACATTTATTGACCTTTGACCTTTTATTGAGATTTTGCTGTAATTTCCTTTGAAATATTAACAGGGTATTAATGGCTAGCATTATTTAATCCTCGGAACCCTAAATGCTGCTGGCAGGTTTAAAGGCATGTTATCTTTAAAAAATCACCAAAATCTATCAGAGGCAGAAACTGCAAAAACAGAACAAATCCTCGGATTTTCAACTTTCTGACAGTCTTTGACCTGCTCATCTGAGACATGCTGTTATGTCAACAAACTGATCTATATCTAAGAAATCGTGATATTTTATGGAAGTCACTTTATACCAAACGTATCTTAATTACAAATTTGCAGAAAAAGAAATATTATTGATTTCGTTTTTTTATTTATTTATTTTTATTGGGGTTTAATAGAGGGTGTAGAGAAATGAAAGGGGGTGAGAAAAAGTAGAGAAAGAGAGAGGGTGGAGAGAAGATGGGGTGAGGTTGAGGAGGTGAGGAAAGGTCTTTTTGGGTGATGGAGGGTTGATGGAGGGGTGAAGATGACATGGAGGACAGATGGGGGAGGTAGAGGAAGAAAGGTGATGATGAAGGGAGAGTTGAAGGAGGGAGAAAAAGGGGGAGTGAAGGGGGAGAAAAGGATGAGTCAGAGGAAGCTCATGAGTCTCCTCCTCCTCACGACTTCCTGAATAACCAGCTCCAGCAGCCGGCCTTCTTCCTTTTCTTTTTCTTTTGCTCCTTTTCTTGCTGCTTCACCTCCAGTTCCTGAATCTCGGTCTGCAGTTTGATCCTGTCTTCTTGCAGCTCTTTGTTTCTGTCTTTTTTTTTCTTTTTTTTCTGCTGCTTCAGTTCTCTGTTCTCACTCTGCAGATTTTCAATCTTCACCTGTATTTCTGCCATTTCTTGCTCCAATTCTTTATTCTTGTCCTGGAGTCCTTTATTGTCTTTGCTCTTCTGCTCATGTCCAGAAAGATCTTTTCCTCTTGAAGCTCTTTGTCCTTCTGCTCGAGGTCTTTCTGTGTTTTCAGGACTTCCTTTTGCTGCTTCTCCACAAAGATATTTTCTTCTTGAAGCGCTTTGTCCTTCTCCTCAAGGTCTTTCTTGTTTTTTAGGACTTCTTGTTGCTGCTCGTCCAGAAAGGTCTTCACCTCTTGCAGCTCTTTGTCCTTCTGTTCCATCTCTTCCTTGTCTTTCTTCACCTCTTTTCTTTCCTCGTCGAGGGTCTTCTTCTGGTCTTGCAGCTCTTTGTTGTCCTCCAACATTCTGTTTTTTATCTCCCTGGAGGTTCTGGGCAGCTTTGAGACTCTGGTTCTCCTGTTTGAGTCTCAGGATCTATTTCTCTTTAAGTGCAAGCTGCTCCTTCAGCTCATCAACATTGTCCATAATGTCTCCCCAGTTCATGGACGATGTGCTCATGCTCTTGATGGAGACCTCGAAGTCCTGTTGTTCTTTGGCCTCGATAATGTTCTCCTGGGTCTCCATCGGTTCTTCGGCCTTGCTCTCTTCAGGTTCTCTGAGCTGCATTTCCAGGACAGAGATTCTCTCCTGGTTCTGTTGGCGTTCATCCTGTAGCTCCTGTTCTTTTTCCTGCAGAAGCTCCTCCAGACAGCTGATCCTTGCTTTGGCGGTCAGTACCTTGTAAGAGTACTGCTGGTTTTCGGCTATGAGCTTCTTGATGCGAAGGCTCATGCTGTGGTTGTGCTCTCTCAGGTAGTTGGTTCCTTCCTGAGAGGCACCACGGGAGCTCTGGGGCCCAGTGGGGTGCCAACCATCCCTCCTCTGTGTCTCGGATTGTAGCGGTTAGCCATACCGGGAAAAGTTCAACAGAGGTATTAAAAACAAAGAAAGTGTAAAAACTACAGTAGTTGTAGAAGTTGTGGCTTCTTTGAGAACACTGAAGTTCTGAAGGAAGTTTGGGGTTTGTTGGTTGGTGAGGAGTTTGGTGGATACTCGCTGTGGTTTCTTAGCTGGTCACTGGTTTGCTCGCTGTAGTTCTCACTAGACGGCAGTAGTTGGTTGTAACAATTAACTGTTCAGTCCAGTATTTAAACACTCTGCGGATGTCAGACATCACGTGACATTATAGACCAAAGAGTTCTAGAATCTCTTGTCAAAGCATCCACAGGACTTTATATTGTAGTGACAAATGAGCTCCTATAGTGAATAAAAATGTGCAACAAAAAAAAAAAACACAAGAAAGGGGTTCAGAGGTTTAACTAAAAATCAACTATTAACAAAATTGTGTTGTGTACATGTGATAAAATTGTTATTATTTCAAACGCTGTGATAAAACACTAACAGGATCAGCTCTGGAAGTGTTTGTGTGATGAGTTTGTCAGAACAGTGCAGCAAAGTAAAGTGCAATGAAC
>OMNN01027549.1:38670-50108 GCA_900302755.1 Chromis chromis
ATTCTCTATTAATTTTTTTTTCATCATACCTGTTCATTTGAATTAGTTTTTAGATTTATTTTTTTAAATGAGTAACCGATGCAGCTCTTATTGTGTCCAAATAACCCACCAAAATCCATTTATGAGGCTTAAATTGATGCAAGAAACCTCATTTCACTGATATACAGCATTTAATATTTCTGCAAAACTGCAAGACTGATATCAGCCGCATCACTGAGCTCTGAAGGACACATGTGGTCGCCTGTTTATTTATAATGTCATTGCTTTACTGTGGAGCTGACAGTGAATGGAGACATATGGTGACTTATAAGAAGCACCACAGATGCCCCGACGTGACATCAGACGACCCGAGAGACATCCAGCTGTGTGGCACAAAAGATACAGACAGACGTGTGTTTTTTTTCTATCAATGGAAAACATACACAACATATGAATGAATGGACACGCAGGTTCATTGGGTACAAGATCAGGATGAGATTTACACATGCATACACACACACACACACACACACACACACACACACACACACACACACACACACACACACTCATGCACGCTGCTGTGTATGGCATGCACACCCACAGCTAAACAGTAGGGCAGGGCTAACTCGGCCTGACAGCATGTTTGCTTACGTAAGATCTTATTTCTGTTAGAGATTAGCCATTCGCCCTCTCCCTTCCTCCCCTTGTTTCTCTCTTGTCATGCCGCCTGTACCTCTGCCTGACACAGGCGGCATGCACAAAATATCTCACCTCATCTGCCTACCAGAGTATTCTTCCGTCTCATCCGATCTCTCTAATCTTTACTTTACGCCGGTTTATGACACCACTGTGTGATCACACAAACAGAAGCAGAGGCATGAGTGGGCTCAGTGCTGCAGGAGGGGTGGGAGAGGGAGATGGGGGAGAGAGAAGGGGGGAGAGAAGGGGGGGAGGGATGGAGGGAGGGCAGAGGAAACTGTGCCATTGCCCTAGTTATTTTCCTACAGAGGGGAGTTATGACATAACAACTGCCTTGCTGCCTGACTTATCTATCTGTCGCCATTCTGCGGCACTAAATCAGTTTCTATGGTGAAATCCTGTACACATTCATCTGTGCCTCTGCCAAATCAGCTTTATGTAACGTGGACACGAGCTGGATGCTAAAAAGACTCAATGAACCGCGGCGCAGCACATTCATTTTGGCTTTGCCGGGTTATGAATGCCTGTTGTCCAGTTTATGGACTGGATGGGGGAATTATCAGGGTGCGAGGTGGGCTCACAGGAGAGGAGGCACTTTGAATGTTGTCCCAGATTTATGGCTTACATGAGAAAATGTAAGTCCAAACAGACCATTTAGTGTTTCCATCCACCTATTTTTAAAAACCCTACGTGGAAATAGCAAAATTAAATTAAAAAAAGTTTTGCTGAGGTGGAGAAATTGGTGTGTGAATCAATTTTAACACCAAATTTAAACCACAATTTTCACATTGTTTACATTCATTTAACGTCTGACAGCTCTTCTCTCTCTCTGTACCTTTTTCTGCTTCAATGATTTTATGGCACCAAACTGGAAAATTTGAATTCGCACTGAACTCCTAATGTTTGATTAACAGCAGTGAATGGAAATCATTCAGTTTTGTTTGTTTTTCTGGAAATTTATTTGTCCAATTAATGCATTAGACTTGAAATCGGTGCTAAATTATAAGAGTGGAAGGTGCGAGAACTTTCTCTAAGTCAAGGGGAGCGTTCAGAGTAAATATTGATAGAGCCAGACTATTGCACGTATATTGTATGTCTGCCAAGAAGAAACTGCTGCACAGAAATGCCAACTGAGTGCAGAGGATATTAGAAAACATTGTCACCATTATATAGCTTGCCAAGTTTATTTTTCAAATGCTGTCACAATTCTCTAAAACAAACTCATCTCGAGGATCAGCATCAAGGTTGTTTGCAGTTTTTATGCCAAACAAGCAGCGATCAGATCATATATGGTCGTTGAATTTTCAGTTTTGGCCTTAAAAATCCAGCCTGGGTCACCAAAAAGTCAAATATCAGGCCCAGTGACTTCCCATTCAGTCCAGCTCCACATTATCCACATGTTTCAAAGAGCATCCTCTGTGCCAAGCAATGTGCAGCCAGCACAGTGGAGCTATAAGTGTCAGAAAATCTCCACAGCTTAATTGGCTTACAGAGATACAAACAGGTGAGTCAGGGAATCCGTTTACACAATGACAGTGTCAGTGGCAACAACAATGACAAGTATGAAACTGGCAGTGGCTTCTTCTTGTGTGTGTTTCCTCCTGTCACAGCTGCCCTCAGCCTGGCAGCCCGTTACAATCATGTCTGCACTGATCAGCAGCTGCACATCATCACACCTGAGCGAATGGACTGCTCGCACTGTTTTACGCACGCTGTTGTGTATATTTGCATTTGGAGATCGATCCGTGTGCGCACAGAATTGATGCTTAATCATTTAATCATTTACTGCAAGGCTAATATTTAACTGTCATGATGTAACAGAACAACACACCGGCCTGTGTGTGTGTTTGTGTGTGTGTGTGTGCCACCATCACTCACCGTACAGTCCGTCTTCTGGAGACTGTGAGCCGGATACAGACATGTTTTACGCGCCGGAGGATGAAGCTGGATAAACCGGAGAGATGCTGCTGACCGAGGAGAGACGACGCAGGACGCAAATGGGGTATTTTTTTTGCCCTCAACCCGTTTCTCTCAATCTCTGTTGTGTTTTGTTGTGATCTAAAAAGGACACCGGGCACCGACGCTGCGTTAATCCGCTCCCCTCCCCTCCTCCTCCCCTCCTCTCTCCCTCCCCCCTCCGTTTCCCACGTGTCAGGAGCAAAGAGGTAAACAAACAGGCTGAGATGAGCTCAGCAGGTAAAAAAGCCACAACAAGGTGCATGACACAGCTCTGAAAGGAAACCCTGCATTAAAACACTGTTTTAATGTTACATGTGGGCTCAAGTTATAATATAAAATATAGTGAATGTCGGTAAAAGGAGACACTTTCTGAAAATATGTATTCTCAGCTCCCAATTTAATACAGTTTTACCAACAATAACCCCCATACTGCAATGTACAGAAGACAAAAGAAAGAATAATCAAACACAAAATCACTCCATCTCTAACATATTATGTCCTGAGAGCACTGACACTACTGGCAAAATAGGGCACCTTATAAAAAACAGAGAAATGAAAGAAGATAATGTCAACATTTTATTGTCTTCAAATAAGCATACAATGAAAATACAATAAAAGAAATAGGGGCGTTCAAGACTATTTTGACCACGGCCACCATGTACTTATTCATTCTATAAACATGCATTTATTTAATATTTATTTAAAATATATACATGTTATGAGAAGGGGCTTCACGGTGGCTCGGCTGTTGCACCGTCACCTCACAGCTAGAAGATCCCCGGTTCGTGTCCCGGTTTAGACGCCTGGGATCTTTCTGTGTGGAGTTTGCATGTTCTCCCTGTGCAGCGTGGGTTTCCCCGGGTTCTCCAGCTTCCTCCCACAGTCCAAAAACATGCTGAGGTTAATTAGTGATTCTAAATTGTCCATAGGTGTGAATGTGAGTGTGCTTGGTTGTCTGTCTCTATGTTTAGCCCTGTGATAGACTGGCATCCTGTCCAGTGTGTCCCCTGCCTTCGCCTGAGTCGGCTGGGATAGACTCCAGCCCTCCGCGACCCTACAGAGGATTAAGCGGTGTATAGATGATGGATGGATGGATGGATGGATGGATGGATGTTATCAGAAGGAGTAAAATGTCTACAAATGGCTGAACCATGATCCACTTTAAATTTGATCTCTTTTAACTTGAAACCCCCTTTTTTTCCTACCAAAATGATTCAGAGCAGTGTCCCATTTTCACATTATGCAACTGGCCAAATGGGACAAAGTTTGTATTTCTCAGATACAACAAAAGGATCATTGAACTGATTTGTAGTCATTCTGATACATAATGCATCCCAAAGTTTTTTTGTTTTTAGATTTGTACAAGTTTAACAGTGTGTCATTTCAATTATCACTGTGATTCTGGGATCACGTGTCACTATAAATGATGTCACACCCGTTTTTATGCCCATTTTTGATTCATCAAATTCCCTTTTAGCAACACACAGGCATTGGTTTTGGGTTATTTAATGTATTCCTTCAACATGATACTCATTGCAAAATTTAACTGTCCCAGGTTTTAATGCTGTGCGATTGAATGTGTTGAGTAATATCTGTCACATGTCAAGATGGCCAGCCAACGTTTTCATACAATAGGCAGTGATGAGTACAATAACTGTCACAAGTAATGAATCTTGTTAAACTGAATCAGAGGCTTTCAGAGGCAAAGGCGTGTCTATAGATGACATCAGTATAATCTAAAACAGCCTAGAAGATGGCTTCAGTTAGTCCATTTCTGCTGAATATGAGAAAATTATCTTTGTTTTTGTGCAAATTCACATTTTTTCTGTCATAGCTTGCTGACAAATGTGTCACCTCAAAGTGGCGACATGCAAACTGTCATCCCTGGCTTTAAAGAAGAGCATATGATCTAATTTGCAACATAAAGTCCTGCACCTCTATGAAAACTGCACAACAATGGCTACAAGTAGAGAGAACTCAAAAATGTATTTTATGCAGGACAACAAAGCTATAATAATATAAATCAGAAAAAAACAAAAACAATGCAGCATTGTTGGTAAGTTACCAGAAAGTGGTACATATCAAAGGAACATCCACAGGAATGCCAGGACAAAGGTTTCCAAACAGAACTTCCGCTTGCCTTCTTCCCACAGTCCATCCTGCTGCTATCTCAGGTAAACATGCATCCGGTGGTCCACAGAAAGTAAAAGAAAACACGATTCCTCAGACCAGGCCACTTTCTTCCGGTGTTCCATGGTTACGTTCTGCCCAATGAAGGCATTTTTAGCAGTGAACAGACAGTGAGAGGTCTGCAGCTAAACAAGTGTTCTGACTGGTTTTTATCGTAGCCAGCGGTAAGGTTTCCAGCAATTTGTGCTACAGTAGCTCCACTTTGGAATCAGATTGTTTTCAATGTTTTGATTTCCTGCAATCAAGCAATCAAACTCAATTTATTAAGCACTTTTCAAAAGAAAGGTAAAGTGCAAGCAAAAGTGAAAGGATGATATAAAACATCTAGACAAAGGTGTATAACCTGCAAAATAAAGTTCTCGAGACCTTGCAGCTATTAAATGGATCTTTATGCTGTATATGTAATTGGTGGAGCTCCCCTTTGATGAAAAAAGGCTTCGCAAATGTTTCCCCCAGTGAACGCCTGTATTTTTCACCTCATTCTGCCTAATTGTCCCTTAATACAGAATAATATGCATCCTTATTGGAGATCATTGTCTAATTAATACACTAAAAGGTCGACCCCTGGAGCTGCCTTTAGGGTGCAGTACATCCAGTTTGAATTTAATTTGAAAAGAAAAAACATTAAATATTCATGGGAATCTGGTTGTTAAAGGATTAGAGAGGAGGATATGACAAAGCAGAAACAAGATCACAATGAAAATACCACATCAAATGCATTGTTAGAGACGGAGGATGTTCTTGGCAGACGTATCTAATTATTACTTTAATAACGGTGTAAAGGGAGCTCACTTTGAACGTTTGTTGCCAGTCGAAATAAGAGTCGACGCTGAATTGAATTTAACATTTATTACAAGATGGACATCGGATATTTCTCAGCGAGTTTGCAACAAAGCCAACGAGGAAACAAGTCAGACAAAAACATGTCACCCGCCCTCCATTAGAACCTTTAACTCTTGGTGATTAATGGAAAATGATTACACTGTTGGGGTGAGCATAAATAATCAAGATAAACCATAAATCCAATGACAAAACAATAACTTTTATTAAACCAATTACATGATACATTCATTCCTTTTTGTGCACTCTATCAGCTTTTATTTAAAATGGAAGAACCCAGCTTTGTTCTTGGCAGCGAAGGACGAAATATAAATCAAAGATGGGGATAAATATTTTTTCACCGCATGCTCCGAGCAATGTGTGAAAGTCTTCAGTGTTTCTTTGTGCGGGTCAGAGGTCTGTTTGCCTAAAGAGATGAAAAGATCTCTCTGCTTGTGCAGTTTACCTCCCACTCCCTGCTCTGATGGCGTTGGGGCATCACGCTCAATTTGAAAGTACACAATGTTTGGAAAGTCCCCATGTAAAAAATGCCCCCCTTGGTTTGTACAGCAACAGTTGCATGTTCTTGTTAAGCTACCTCTAGTGCCCTGTAATGACTATCGTAAGAAAAGCAAGGCAGGTGATGCAGTTTGAGAGCCACACATTTTGCATAAGGAGGAGGTTGAGGTGGATGGACGGGTGAACAAAACATTGGTCTGTATCACAGGAGACCACCATAGTTAACATTTCTTCTAACATTATTGACAAATGACTTCAGAAGCACTTAATTTAAACCGAAATCTACTGTTTCCTTAAACTTAACCTGTTGTTTTTGTTGTTTTTATGACTTAACCTAACCAAACCAATCTGGGGCATATACAACAAGGCTTCCAACCTGAACGGTCATATAGGTTGTTTGTTCTGACCCTCATAGGAGTGTCTCGTGAATTAGCTGGAAATACACTGTTCATTACAGTTTGGTTAAGTTTAGGAAAAGATCTGAGTTTGAGCTACAATAGAAGATGTTTGCTGTCATGATTACAGTAATTAAGACATGGTTAGGGTTATGGGGTGGTCGTGGTTTGAAGAAAAGACCATTTTGAATTAAGAGACAAACTGTAAAAGTCCAGTGTTTTGTCAACCCATTCACCCAGCCCAACCTCCTTCTAGGCATTTTTCCACTGCAGGAAGTTGGGATAAGCACATGGTGGTGCCTTTCTACTGGAGTCATAAAGATGGAATTTTGTAACACCAATAATCATAATGTCAGTTTGAGATGGTAGCCGTGTTGTTGCTGTTTGTTGTCTTAGACGATATGGCTAATTTTACGTTGTTGATGGCAGTGATTGAGAGGAACAGATTGATGCCACTTGTTGTTGTTGTCTTTTCTAAATGTAACCAATCAGTGTCGAGCCCCTTCTGGCAGTTTTTTAGGGTCCCTCAGAAGTATTAACACCAGAGGAACATGCAGTGTTTTTGCCTGAAAATGGCCCTTGAAGAGGTTTTACAGGGGCAGTTTCTCCCGTCATAAATATCATGGTCACTAGAGGGCGATGTGACGATAAAGCTTAAGTCTGGCTCATCAGTTGACCTATGGGAATCTTGTCAGAGATCAGGGCCAAACCACCTACAGGGTTGTTGGCTTGGACGACTTGTTAGTCATATTAAGACTTTTTGGATGAACATTTTTCTTTTTCTTGGATGTAACCCCAGTATGATAACTATAATTCCCCAAATACACAAATGAGACACCTGGAAGCATTGATATTATCTTTGTGATGATGCATGAAGTGACGCATCAACCAGTCATCAAAGTTGAGAGTAGACTCCATGGTATTCTGAAGATAACAGAGACAATAAATTCACTATGATAACATTTTGCTTTTCCACTTTTTAGTGACTCACAACCATGTTTTCACCATTTCAAATTTTCAGCTGACATATTTGTGCATCGTTTGTGTGTAAGAACTTAGTTTTTTCTTATTTTCCTCTCCAATTATCTTGGAGTTGCGATCCACTGGAATTAAACTACCTTACTGGACACGAAGTTGTTCCACCGTTAAAATCTACAACATTAATGTGATGATCATGTGAAATGTGAGGTTTTGAAACAGGATTGTAATGGAGTATTTTTAAACTGCTGTACTGGTGCTTTTATTTCAGGAAAGCATCTGAATACTTGGATTGCGGAAGATAAAGATTTTAGATCAGGCTTAAGCTACAAAAACACTTCAAAGCTGAAGAAAGATCATAGAAAAGAAGAAATTAAGATGTCACTGGTAACATTTTTAATAGGTAACCAGTATTTTTCTTCAGAATTTACCCGATAAGAGCAGATTTCGTATAAGAACCCACTTTCAATCTGTCTTATGATGTTTCCAAGATTTAAAAAAAATACTCTATGTGGCATTATTTTAACTTATAAACCTATTTGGTGTTACAAATTAGTAGCAATTGAATGTAATTGTTGGGAGACAGGGTTGGTTTACAATTAAAGTTTGCTCTTTATAACACTAACTCATGCTAATGTTGCTACATTTGTATATATTTGACTATAACGGTGCTTCATTGGTGCAAAAACCCCTCTTACAATCCCAGAAAAATGGTGATAAAGTCAGATATTCTCCTTGATCTAAAAACAACAACAACAAAACATCCACACATCTATACACTTTACTTGAAGGTATCCATGAGCGATATATTTCTAACATTCATTTCACAAACTCAAGCACTCCAACCCATGTTGGCATAGTTTGGATAAAGCACTTTAATAGCAGATGAATATTAGAAAGAGGACATGACGATTTATGACAACAGTTAGTGTGTTACTTACATGAGCAACATTTGTTTTGACACTCAGATTAAACTCAAAATTTGATATGTTTCTCTTCAAAAAAAAAAAAAAAAAAAGCGCTCTTCTCTGTGATGCATTTGACACTACACCCTTAAGATTTCAAAATAAAATCCCTTCCTTAGTATTGCAATTAAATAAATATACCTAACACAAGCTAATGTAAGCAGCTGATCCGGGCATTTTAATTTGACCAGAAAATAATCAATCACTCAAACCACATTGATGATAATGTTTTTCATACGTTTCTAATATGAGGTCAGTGGACAAACCCCATTTTCCCATCCTCATGCATGCCTAAAGAGTTATACACCATGGCTTGTATACAGACAGATAAATCTGGTATATATCCAGTATATGTTCACATACATCTTACAGTATGTTAGTTGGCAAGTTGATCGATTTACGGTCCAGAAAAATCAAGCGAAGCTGACGGACTTCAGCTGAAAAGTGTAGCTTTTACTGTACGCGACAATGCTTCCAAACAACAAACATATAAAGAGTTAAACCTCTATCTGAGAAGATACAACACAGTTAGAGTATTGAGTTTTTAAATCAAGCAAGACCTCACTTTGTTATGCTTTAAGTGCTGCTGCAGGTCTGTGAAGCTCAACAAAGTCGGCAATGGGCTTTTTTATTTTTCCCCTTGTAACAAAATCGTGATTTCTCTCGGCTGCGTCTCGCGATTGGTTCGATGATCTTTTCAAGAAGAAGTCAAAAATAGCTTATAAAAATAATTTCATTTGATTTTCACTCGGTGTGAGCGCATGTCACTCTGGCAATGCTGCATGTTTGACACCTTTTGAACACCCTGAAGCCTTCTTTTTTTTTGCTTAAACCCCCGCCTCACCCTGTCTGTGATTCTCTGCCATGTTGTGGCTTCTATCCAGCTCCTGGCTCTCCTATCAGTGCTGATTTACGAGAGGCTTGTGTAAAGATATGGAGCCGCTCTCAAACGTATCGGCGTGTCCAAAACTACCCGGCCAACTTCTCTGATTGAAAAAAAGCATGAAGGAAAATCAAAAACAAAAGCGCATGATAAGGTGCTTTTTTTTTTTGACAGTTTTTGAAGTAAAAGACCAGAGAAGTTGTTTCTAAACCCTGTCTTTGGCCTTGACATGCTTGAACAGTGAATGTGTACAAGTCTCTTCACTGTCCTGATGTAATGGCGTAAAAATGAAAACGTAACAGCCACTCGGTGCAGGGAAGAGGACACAGCGAGAGAGAGAGAGAGAAAAGGCATAAAGACACACGAAGATGACCAACCCTTGCAAAGAGAAAACAAAACCTGCCAGAAAAGGGATGGACAGAGAAGGAGCACATAAAACAGTCAGAACCACAGAAAACTCGGAGGAAGGCCTGCAGGAGAATTAGAAAAAGCTGTTATTTTTTTTTCGTCAGGGTGTACGAAAGCGTCTGGACGGGGGGTAGAGGGAGGGAGGGTGAGGGGGGGCGGATGCAGAAACCACATTGGGAGGCGAGGAGCATCAACACAGGCCATGCAAACGCAGCTCCTCGTCCTCTTCTGCAAAGGTTGTCAGTCGAACATTCGGACCACACTGCATACAAAAAGCTATAGATGCTGCCTCGTGAAAAGTGTCCCCACACGGAGCGCCTCTCCGCGGCTTCACAGGCAGACGGCATGGCGTTTTACAGGTGGAGAGTAGGGGTATCATGGCGGTGCATATATAGATACTTCAGATGGGTTGTTTTATGTTTCCTTCCAGATGCTTGTTGAGATGTTGCTCAGCGATTTATTTATTTCATTTTTAATATTTTTTTGAAATTTCTGTCTAAAAAAGGCGTGCCTTCTTCTTCATGTCGTTCTTCTTCCAGAGAGCCAGGCGGTCGAACTGCTCCAGGGTCATGCCGAAAACCTGCTGGAAGTCCTCGGGAGATAGGTGTCTCTGGAAATGTGAAAGCAGAGAAAGACATTCACTTACAAAGAACATCTATGGTACTAACAGCTTCACATAACCTACACATGGGTGACAAATTAAAGGTAAATCCAACAAGTTTCTTTGTTAGACGTGAAGCCTCCAACAGTAAACTCCCAAGTCATCCCCCCATTTGGTATTCTGATGATGGAGATACCAGCATGCAAAGTCTTCAGATTGAATGGTTGAGTGTATCAAGTGAACCAACACTCCTCTTTGATGTCTTTTTAAAAAAAATTTTTTTACCATAAATTCTTCTCTAACCTCAGTTAAGCAGCTGTAGTTGCCTTCACTGTCCATTCAATGCCTTTGCCCTCCGAGTAGCAACTATTTTGTCATTGAGGTATGATGACTTCTCAAAGTTAAAAGAGGCTGCAGGTTGCTAGTGAGTTGTGATCAAAATGAACTGTGATCAAAATACAATTATTTATTTGTGACATGCTAAAATGTAGTTTAACAGCATTAAAAAGTCAGTGAAATAGCTGTTATGGTGATTTCACAGGAACATCTCGATAGACTTTGCTATGTTTAGGTCGCCAGCCACAATATGCTGGTCATACCATTAGCCCAAAAAAACCTAGAGAGTACTGAAAGAAGAAAGGGTGCATTTTTTTGTATTTGTTAATTCATTTTTTAATCATAAAGGAAAGTTTGTGTTCTTATTTCCTTTGATAAAGACATATCTATGTAAGTTATTGTTTTTGGAGGGCAGGAGAGTATGAAAAGCAGTGTCCAGGGCCAAAAAATTAAGCATCAAAAACTGCAGTTCCTCCAACGACCACTTGAGGCTGGCTTCAAAAGCAAGTCAACCCCCATAGACACACATGTTGAAGTGCCCAAATTCACAGCAAAAATAAATATGTTTACAGCTTGGTGCAAAAACTGTTTTGGTTCCATGTTAAGGGCAACTGTACGGGGGTGAATTTTTATGTAACTTAACCATTTAGATAGTATTAAGGCTTAAAACGTAATGGTAAAGAAAAGCAGAAATTCTAACTATC